>JAHWFP010184104.1:47436-58819 GCA_023313725.1 Lithobius niger | reverse complement strand
ATGATTGCACTTAACTCCTTTGGCACTCCAAAAACAACGCATTTAACAACTCTTGTTTTCATGTTTTTTGATATATTCATTTTAAACTGTATGGCACTTATGTCACAAATTCTACTACACCCTCTTCACAGTTACACCTTTACTGCATTAGTATTACTACCTCACAAACAAAATGTTGAACTGACAACTAGGAAATACTTGCATACCACGATACAGTGCATTGCAGCAGTCTCCTTCACGTTAGATGGCGGTAATTTTCGACTGGAGTCCTGATCGTAAAGCCAATGGCCCCAAAGGCTTTGTACTCAAATTTTTTTCGTATCGGTAATAGCGTGCTAACATTCTTTCCCACTTTAGCGAAAATTCACATGAAAGAATTTTAAAATTGAAGGTCTTCTTGTTGCTCCCCCATTACCTTACTGTTTGTCCATATTTACTAAATTTCGTCTGAAATTGTCAAACATTAAGGTAGTAGGGGAGCATCAAAATATAGTCCGGGGCTAACCAAATTTTTTAGGGTTCAAATATGTCCCAAAAGGCAACTGTTCAGTGCTATTAAAAATAAAAACATGAAATTTAATTTTTTCGGTAAAAATTTGAAAATGTGGTGTTTTCGTCCAAAATGGTCAAACTTCAAGGTGGTGGGGGAGCATCAAAATATAGTCCGAGGCCAACCAAATTTTTTAGGGCTCGTATGTGTCCCAAAAGGCAACTTTTCCACGCTATTAAAAATAAAAATAAGAAAAAAAGTTTTTTCACTCCACCCTAATGTTCACCAAGTCTAACAAAGCTTGTATACTTAATTTGAGGGAAAAATATAGAAAGACAGCCGAGAAATTAAGCATCGAAATTTCTGCTCTAACATGGGAGGTTGAGGGCCACCTTTACTAATATTAGAAAACAAAAATAAACTCGTTTGATGCTTAAGATAAGGTTTAACTGATCTGAAGTCAAAACAGCAAAGGAACACAAGTAAACTTTCCTGTAAGGTTTCAGATACTGTAGTGTTGCTGTACGGTTTAGTCCACGTGAAACCTTACTGCTGTTCTCAAATGTTTTTACCATTTTTATTTCTGCACACGATGCATTATAGCTAATGATTGGTGCATTCTATGTGCTAAATGACATTGCTGGAAAATGTTAAAAAACTAATCGTTTTAGTGGGCTTATCACAGCTCTACAGGTAGTTCAGGGTTCGTGTGAGTCCTTGAAAACCTGAACTATCCTGGATAGTAATAATGAAATTCCATGCCTGGAATTGTGGCTAAAAATCTTGAAAAATTATATATGTATCATCAGTTGGGTGATGAACGAAATGTAGACGACGGGACTGAAGAACGCTGAACAAATTTAGCCAAGAATAGTCGAGTGTGTTGCCTTACATTATTCTCCCTTTGTTTGGGCTTGAAAAGTTTTAGATTTTGGCTCTGGCTTCAATTGTATTTACGTGTTTAATGGCTGGATACAGCAGTAAGGTTTCACGTGGACTAAACCTACAGCAACACTGCAGTATCTGAAACCTTACAGAAAAGTTTATTATTTGTGTTCCTTTGCTGTTTTGACTTCGGATCAGTTAAACCATACCTTAAGCATCAGACGAGTTCGTTTTTGTTTTCTAATTCGTGCTACTTTGGCGTACCATGTAGTTTAAGTTAGCTTGCTTTAATGTTTTGACATACCAAGCCAGTCTTCTGTACTCCATGCAAACGCACTGAATTTCGCTCGCTTCGCCCAATCATTTATAGTGCAAGTCTTTCTGTTGAAGTTAGTTTTTCTGCAGTTCTGCGGCTTTATCCTTTATTTGTATTATTACAAGACAGCAAGCCAAATGGGCAACGAACATTTTAGTTTTAACACGGGAGGGTGACAGCAGACCAAGACGTCAAACCACTAAGTATCCTTATCGCGTAATTCATAATAAGGATAATGCTTCCTCTTCACGTTTCCTCAAAGTGCGGGTGAATTGTTGAGTGTTGACTCATCAACATTGTTAGAATTTGTCGTATCCCAAGTCTTACGCCTTGCGGCTGGCGTTTGCTCATTGGCATTGTTGCAAAAAAACAATGTTTACAACAATGTAAAACAATGAAACTGGCCGTTCAGGGCCCCATAACTCCGGAATGGCACGACCAATTGAAATTTCTATTTCTATAAAGGGCACATCTCCGAATAAAACTAAGTAAAACCATTAATGTTCTTGTTGAAAACCTTAATATACTAAGACATCTAAGCTTACATTTAATAAAATCGAACTTGTTATTATGGTTCCATTCCTTTTATTCTATTGTATCTTAGGGGACTTTGTTTATTTGTGGTCTTGTTTTGCTGCACTTTTGTTTCACTTAAATATTAATTCAGCAAACCTAGTAATGCTAGTAATTCATCTTCACACATATAGCCACGCACAGGAAAAATACTTAAAATATGAAACAACAAACACAGACAAATATTTAAAAAGCCTACACGCAAAAATTAAGTGCACACAAACAGGCACCCGCACACACACGCAAACATTAAACATTTCAAACACAAACTACGTTCAATTTCTGACGTAACCACAGAGTAAAGACAGTCCTTGTTCCCTGGAATTGGAGTTCAAATTGTAGTTCGTTGCGTTCGAGTGAATTCTAATCCGTATTTATTCGTGTACCTTTCGTGTACGTGTACCTTTTAGTTCAATTAATTCAACTTTGCTTGCTGAATATAGTCAATGTTAGATGATTCTTGCTGATTGTTGCAAACGGTCCTCTTTCGCTAATTTGGGGCGTTTAGAACCTAAAATAGAATTTAAGAATACGCCTAACAGAATTAGGAGAAATTTCCTTTCTTCCAACACCTTTCTCCAATTTTCGACGCCACTATTTCGATGGGAGTAAAAGGACACACGTGTAAATAAATTTGGTCAACAATCGTTGACGTCATGTATTGTTGGTGATTGTAGCAAACGGTCCTTTTTCGCTAATTTGGTGCATTTAGGACCTAAATCTCACATCATTAAAAAATTTCAACGTGTTTAATTATTTATATACGTGTTCTTGTACTCCTCTCGAAATATAGTGGTGTCAATAATTGGAGAAAGATGTCGGAAAAAAGGAAATGTCCCCTAATTTCCGTTAGGTGTATTCTTAAATTTTAATTTAGATCCTGTCTTCTGACACTTTTTTCCCCAATTTTTGAACCCACTATTTCGAGGGGAGTAGAAGGACACACATGTAAATAAGTAACCTGAACGTTTTTAATGACGTTGAATTTCCCCAGCAATACAAACTCTGTAAAACAAAAAAAAAATATCGTCAACTCCCGTTCGTTTTGATGTGCCATGCCGTATTAATGTCAATGCCACAGGAATTCCCGTCATACGAAATACCTGACGATCGATTGGAGCAATACATCCTCAATTAGAAGAATTTCATTGCCAACATTAAATAGTCTATCGTTTTTAAAAATTTTATTTTATTGCGTTACGTTTTTCGAACGCTAACGCGTAATTGCGCGAAATGAGTGATTGATAGTTAGAGCATTGTGTTAATGTTGGTGATTAAAGTTGTTTTTTTGTCCTTTAGAAAAGGATGTTCCCAATGCCGTCCTCCACGTCGACCCCTCCCTCCCTCACAAAAAAAACCAATAGCACAAAAGGCAAATAATAACAATATCCTCAATTATGAGAACAATGCCCGACGACAGTTTGTATATAAAAATCAGCCAAAACAGGAAAATAACCTAGACAATCCAAGCCGAGACATCCAAGCATCTAAGGTATCGTGAACTTATCGGCTATAATATCACAAGTGCTTTTATGAAATGGATAATTTGTGTTTTAACAAGAAACTCCTTTCCAGATTTAATTTCTTGGAATTTGTTGGAAAAGAGTTTAGCGCGAAAACGTAGAAATTATACATTTCATAGAAGCACGAGTGGAATTCGGTTTGAGAATTTTTGTTTTTCTTTTCGCATAACGATTCTCCGAAGTAATTTCGTTTTACGGTTTCATTACGGTGTAATTCAGTTTCGCTTTCGATTCGCCGTGGTCATTTCAGTGCAAGTCAGCCTGTTGGTCGTTTTGCGGAAAGAAAACGAAAATTCTCAAACTAATACTTTTGTAGGTTATTTGTGGTGCATACGGCATTTAGTTATTTGACAGTGATTCTAATCCAAAATGACAAACTAACGGCAGAGCCACATCATTGCGCGTCAGTTGGGCGATAAGTCTGTCCTCCTGTCCGGTGTTTTTCAATTTTTGCAGGAGGTACAGATGTATGACAAGATTTAGATTGGGAGTTTGAATAACATCTCTGTAATGTGTGGTGCAGTGGCAACCCCGGACCACTGCACTGTGACTGAGGTTGGCGCTGGAGACCAAGTTGTCGACGCGCCATTAAGCCTCAATCCCCCCCCCCCATATCATTGCTTCTTGTGGCCCCTGGGACACAATATCTTAGTGGGGCCCTAGTGCGGAAGGACGAAAAAGAAAGATTTTTTTGCGTTTTTGGTGAATTTCATTGAATTTTGAACGGAGCTTAGGACATAGAGCAGTGCAATGACGTTTTATTGACTGCGGAACTAACGTCTTACTGACTGCGGAATTAACGCCTGAAGCTAGTCGTTGAGCTAGTCGTTTCTTTTCCATCGAGCAATTTAGCGAAACAGGAGTATGGCGTAAAGTCAGCATCAGTATTATCAATCCACCCAAAACCAAAACTGGTTAGAGAAGCCGCCAAGTTTACAAAAAGGGTCGGCCTTTCAAAGTAGTGATATGATTCAACCAGGGAAAGGCCGCCAAGGTTAATCCTATCAGCCAAGTTAATCGCACCTACTAATAGTTCGAAGGTTAAATGAAAACTAGAAGATTGCTACTAGCGGTAGCAATCTTGAAGTTTTCATTTAACGTCCAAAGTATTATTCGGTGCGATTAACTTGGCGGATAATTCATCCGCAGTTTGTGCGTTAATCACGAGCCACACTCTTGTTTCGCTAAATTGCTATATGGAAAAGAGACGCACGGTTAGCTTCACGGAGCACATGGAGGTGAAAAACAACGGCGACTGGGACCGCGGATTTCTTAGGCCTAAAAAATTTGCGGTATTTGGATTTGTCACTGCTGCAAATTTCAGCAAGTGGTAGAATCTTTTCTTTTCCGATTCACTAGTTTCGAAGCATGAGAGATTTAGACCTTTATTAGGGTGGAGACCTTGCAAGACAGACGTCTTCGAGAGACATCGCAGTTGGTGAAGAGAACCCACCAGACGATACTAGAAGGAGCTTCGCTTTGTTGTCGTGAGACGCCTAAATACGTCTCGCAACAGTTTATTATTCGGTGTGTGGCGCTCAGCTCATTGTTATGGTTTTTTGAGACGTCTGCAGCACGTTGAGACAGGTTACGACAAAATGCCCTGTCGTGAGACCAAATTAGACGTTCAGTCGCAGGACAAAACATTTTGTCGTAACCTGTTTCAGCATCTCCAAAACTATAGCAATTTGTTGAGCGCCACACACCGAATGAGACACTGTCACGAGACGTATTTAGGCGTATTTATGCGTCTCACGAGGACAAAATGAAGCTCCTTCTAGTGACGTCTGGTGGGGTCTCTCCACCAGATGCGACGTTTCATTGGCAACGTTTCGCCGCGATACAGTTGTCTAATTTGGTGTGTGTGCTACAAAACACGTATAAGGCTACAAAACACGTATAAGGCTGTAAATAGGCCAAAAAAAAAAAAAGGCTTGCTGAACAATGCAGCAGCTGCAAATACAAAAAAAAATCGAGGTCCAAAAACTCCGCTCTCAGACACTAGCTCGAGTAAGGACGCCGTTGTTTTTTACTTCCATGTGCCCCTTTCAGCCAGCTAAACGACTGGCTCATGGTACTAGCTACGCGGTGACTAGGGCGTTATTGCTCCTGCTTAACACAAATAAAAAAAAAACAAAAAAACGTTTTCTTTTTGGCGTTCACACGATTTGGGATACTCTATCCCCCCATCAAAATAAAACTGTCTTCCTTCCACGCCCAAGAATATCATTATGCTGAAGCCGTGAAAATTTGGTATGAGTTAACCCTATACGATCCCAAGAGCGTAACTGTAGGAATCTATTATCTCCACCATCGGTCGTCGCATGATCGCAAATGGTTTAACATAAACAGTACAGAAACAACAAGGTGGCGGAACAATAAGCACACGATAACCATTAGCAAACAATACTTGACTATGAATTCATTGAGCCTAGGGCCACCAAACAACCGTATGCTCAAACTAAACTACGGCACTTAACGATCATACTTAACCTAACCTAAAGCAAACACAGCGTGAGAACCAAACCACCGTACCAAAATCTCACAAACTCCCCAAAATAACAGCACCAAACCTACCAGAGGTGGGTGTGTGTCGTTAACGTGTGTAGCTAACGTATGTATCTTTTTGTTTTTACAGTTGGGTGTTTTCCCGTAGTGATTAAATGCGATGATCAATGTTATTATTTCATTGAGTCACATCGAGAAAGCCTGTTACCTATAAGGAAACAACGATGTTTTAATTTGCCGTATTTTTTAACTAATGTTGGACACAACGTCAAACGGTGAAAACCGTTTGTATCTATATACATGGTACCGTTCCTGAGTTGAAAAAGGCGACGGACGGACAAAGGACAAAGTCGTTGGTATAGTCTTCGACTCGGCTTCGTTTCGGCTGTACAGAAGACTAAAAAGAGTCGGATAATCATTTTCGATAAAACAAATAATAAAATTGGCGACATTGTAATTTTGGAAGATCATAAAATTTAGACTATTACATTTGTTTCCATTTTGTGTGAGGAGTACACATTTTTTAAAAACCTAAAAAATAATTATTGTGTTACAGGTAACCCTTACGAGACGTCATGTACCGTGCACTGTTCTTAGCACTCCTCCTAGTGTCCGTGGTAGTGATGGCAACATCGGGCGAAGAAACGACTACTGAACAAGGTATGTTTAGGAATTAACTGCACAAACTACAGCCCCTGGGGGGGCCGCCCCCCCCGTAAGAAAGCTCAGCGGAAGGGTGCGTTTATGCAACGTTCTCGCGTTGCATTCACGCAAAAAGCTATAAATCATCTTAAATTTCAAAATGGTGTCGTATTTGGCTAAGCCGACTCGTATCACATCATGGATGGAAACGACAGTGGACTTTTCTCATCAACTCTCAACATTTAAAAAAATAAATAACAAATTAATAAATGAAATTTACCACCACTAGGTGGAAGGACGACGGAAGGGCTGTAGAGCCACTTACTCCGTTCCTAGGTAATGAAGGTTATGGAACAAGACAGTAACATTTAAAAACTTTCCGACAATGGGCGTTTTAAAAATTTGTGCACCGGTTCAGCGTTCAATAATCTACAGAAATCCAGAACATTAGGTGCATTCACTGTACTGGGCCCAAGGGTATTCCGCATTGGGACTATCCGTACTGAAAAAAAAATGTTCGGTAACAGTCAAGGCGAGAGGTTGGGACAATAGATTTCCAGTTATGAAGCAGTACACTTGACGTCACCAAGGGTACACCACTAAAAGCCAATAATTTGAACTTGGCGAGCGAAGTGCTATCACGCTTCTTGATTTAATTCGGGAGCCGAAACCACAACTGGTCTTCTGCCATACTAACAACTTAAAAGTTGAATCGGGTCACCAAGTCAAAAGAGTCCTCTAGTCTGAGACCTTTCTCAGAATTTCTGGACGGAAGCAACGACGCGGGGACTCGCACTACCCCGGTAATTAAGTGACAACAACGAAAGTCACACATTTAAACGAAGAGCATAGTTTTGTTGGAAATAATGAAAGAGATTCCCAAATAAACTGTTTCAAAAGAAGATGTTTTACGTTTCTTTGTTCATAAAGACTTCAGCGACCAAAACAAGCCATCTGTCTATAGCTGAATCTCCAAATCTGCGTGAACAAAACCAGTAGTCTACAACAAAGCAAGATCACTGACATAAAACCTTTTAAATGATTACAATTCAACTAGCTGTAACCCTGGCGTATACGCCGGTCTACCTGGTACCTCTGCGTCCCCAAAACCGCTACCTCCCTGTTACTCCTGCCTCGGCCCCCCCCCGCAAACGTGCCTCTCCTCCACCCCCGCATTCCCCCCATTATGAGGTCTGAATACCGACCCGATTCCTGCTCCACATCCTTGGAAGCCTGGTGTTTGGTCTTCTTAGGGAAGTATATAGCGTTTTCAATGGAGGACGCCACTCTTATTCCCTGTGTGGCTGAACTGCCCGTTTCTCCATTTTGATGACATGCGCGATAAGCCTGCAACAACGATCGTGCATGCAGTGACTGTTACTTAACCAACTTTGAAACTATTCAACTCGGCTCTAATAGCCAGTATTATTGAAGCAATATTTTGTTTGTTGCTGATTGTTGCAGGGAACATCCGTTCACATTATCGGCCGCTCGCCACTTTTTTCTTTCCGACCGTGCCAAGAATCAACCCGCTCGCTCTCTTGCTACCGCCTCCTCATTGTTTAGTTAATTTGAGCCGTTTTCATGGCTGTTTCCTCATTGTTTTATGATGAGCTTGCTGTGTGTGTGAACGTTGCGGAGATAACCGGCTTTTCCCGCTATTTCTGGTGTCTGGTGTTGGAATTTGGAGTTCGGTTTAGTTTTGTTTTGTTCGAAATAGTTGATTTACAATTTGTATCCGGGCACATGACAGACGGTCGGGGCTCGGTAATATACAAAATTGAAATTGAAATTGAAATTGCTGTGTGTGTAACTTTGCTGTGTGCATGAGTTAGCTGCGTGCATCTCATCCCACCCTAAGCGTATTATAAATGTCCTGTAGTATCACAGTACCCCACACAACCGCCCATAGAGCACAAAACTTCTTTCCTACGCAGTGTCTCAAGGCAAACAATTCATAATAGTTATTTTCTGTTGCAGGTATTGTAGGAAGGTACGGAGGGTATTACGGAGGAGGGTATTACGGAGGAGGGTATTACGGAGGGTATTACCCATTCGGAGGATATTATGGAAAACGAAGGCGTTGATTTGACCTGTAATTGTTTTCACTGTGATTGAATTTAATGAAAGTACGAACTGATCACCTCTTTTGTTCTTTATGTGAGAGTCTTTACTGTAATTTATGTTAGCAAAACAAACAAACAACATAATAAAAAAAAAATGAATAGATTGCTGTCTTGCTTAATTATTACAATGTAACTTCGTTTAATGCAACAAGTTTAGGTAAGTCATGTCGTTCTATATTAGTGTCGTTCTGCATTAGTATCATTCTACATTCGTGTCTACGGCAAGAATCAATTGAAATCAAGGGACATGGTTTAGCAGTTGGTTTTGGTCGTAGAAGTACAAGCAGTACAAACACAGTGGCCTGAAGTGGAGCGAGGGACGCAACTACTATCTCAGCTGATCTTGTTGATGCGACGCATGTAACCATGGACTTATGTCGCCAAGTAGCGTCACGTATGACTTCATTGGAAACACATAATTTTATGAAGTGACATATATAAATATCAGTAAACACGAAAAATGTTTAGTCCTTTTGTTATTATTTGTGTTGAGGTGGGATATAATCCAATAAAACAGCCTTCTAGCTTTTGTGGATAATACGGCTAAAATTTTTTTTTCGCATTCAGCCTGTAACCAGACTAAAACTAACTCATGCTAATTAATTTGAAATTATGCCCCTCGTGCTGCGCGCTCGGGATATATTTCAAAATAATTAGCATTCGTTAGTGTTAATATCAGGTTACAGGTTTCGTGCGAAAATTATCGACAATAGCGCTTGTCTGTAACCACAAACACTCTCTTGTGTTGGTTACAGGCTTCTTAAACTACCCAGTTTTCTACATGCTGGTTTAACGCGGTGGGACACGCCACTATACTTCAAAGTGAGAACAGGAAGAAAGCATTTCTGCGTTAATATCATTACTTAATGCAAGGCGCGTTCTCCCATCTTTTAGACACTCATTGGATTTTAGGCATTTTTCAAAGGGCATTACTGAAATGCCCTTTCTTTTGGCCATGTAAAGGTGCTGAGCGACATGATGTATACTGTACTTTCCAGTCGTCACTTAAACTTGATAAACATTGGTTTGGTACTTGTCAAGACATTAAAACAACGTTATAATCACATAAAAAAAGCAAAGATTACTTGGAAAGTTTGGGAACTGAAGAGCTAGTATGTGTTTTTATTGAGGGGAATGTACCTTACCTGGATTTTCTGTTCGACATATTCTGAAAATGCATTAATTTATTAACGTAATGCAGTTGTTTAACTTTTGACGATCCTGGTTGCCAGGAAAAAGCCTAGAAAAGAACGTGCAAGTCAAAATATTGTCAGAACATTATGTTGACTGCTCACTGGGAGGTTTGGGGAGGTCGTCCCTACTCGTGTTGGATTAAGACGTTATTCATGGTGCCTTCTCTTGGACATTGTTCGAGTGTAAGAAAAGTGCGGATAAACACGAAAAGAAGTCAAAATAGTTTCGAACAATTGTTTTTTTTAGCAGTCAGCTATAAAAGCTCTAGAAGTGTTTCCCATACAATGAAACTATTTAATTATTGGTGGTGCGAGCAATACGGCCGAAGTATAGCCTATGACATATTTTGAATATCGGGATTTTGACCTTTAGGGATTTTAACCAGTAGGGATTTCAGTGTTGGTATTTTTTTTGTCGGGATTTCGTAGTGGGTAATGACATCTTAAAAGACGGTTGATTACGACTCCTGAGTTTTGGCATCTAGTGTATTTAAGGAAAGTTCATTAAATGCTACGGTACTGTAGTTTCTGCTAGTAACATCTTAAAAAAAGGTTGATTATGAATTCTGCGTATTGGCACTTATCAGTGTACTGAAGGAAGGTTTTCATTGTATGGTTTATGTAGTTTATCTACTGGTGACACCTTAAAGGAAGGTTAATCATAATCATATCAAAAACCAAAACTGGTAAAAAGGACCGCCAAGTTCCGAATGGATCGGCCCTTCAAAGGAGTGATATCAACACACCAAACATTCGCCAAGTTAATCACACCGACTAATAGGTCGAAGGTTAAATGAAAACTTGAACATTAGGCTACTACTTTCGGTAGCAATGTTGAAGATATCATTTAACCTTCGAGCTATAATTATTCGGTGCGATTAACTTGGCGAATGTTTTGGTGTGTTGATATTATTTCCTTTGGAGGGCCGAACCATTCGGAACTTGGCGGTCCCTTTTGCCAATTTTGGTTTTTGATATGATATCATTTCTATTTTTTAAATTGAAAATTAGACTCAACTTAACTAGTCTGCAGATATGTAATAATGTGCCACGTCAACAACAGCTTGAGCAACACAATTTCTTTAGCAACGTTGTTTAGATTTGTCTAGACATACTAGCGTCTGTCT
>JAHWFP010184104.1:20218-47336 GCA_023313725.1 Lithobius niger | reverse complement strand
TAGTCGCTTCTTAATTAGTTTTAATTTTGTTTTAATTTTTGTGAATTTAGTTCATATCACTCCTTTGTGAGGCCGAGCCATTCTCATCTTGGTGGCCTTACCAGTTTTTTGGCTTAATTTTGACATTTTGTTTGTTTTTCGTGAATTGGACGTAGACACAATTTCTTTGGCAATGTTGTCTAGATTTGTCTAGACACACTAGCGTGTGTCTAGATACGTACGTCAGTACGATACGAACTGACTACCTTTTTGGTTTCGACTGGGGGAAGGGGGTGTAACAGGAATGGTGTGAGAGGACGCGTAAGTACGAAAGTATTGTTATAACCATTGTATTGTCGGCATCGTCTCTGATTGGACAGCCAAAATTCGATCAATGACAACATGTATACTGACGTATGTATCTAGACACACGCTAGATATGTACGTCAGTATACACGTTGTCAATGACCTAATTTTGGCTGTCCAATGAGAGACGATACCGACAATACTAACAATGGTTATAACAATACTTTCGTACTTACCTGCCCTCCCACACCATTCCCGTTACACCCCTTCCCCCCCCCCCCCTCCGGCCGTAAACCAGAAAAGGTATGCAGTTCGTATCGTACTGCAGCCTTTCGTCAAATTTCATAGCTGAAAGCCTTCCCGCTATCTCGGTATCGGTGAATAATCACACTATGGAAATTAACATGGGGATGAGCAGACGAGCTAGAAACTTGAAACTAGAATCTAGAGGCTAGAAACCAGTAACACATTTGCAACGTTATTTGCATTGAAAGCCAGTTAGCTGACACTCAAACGCAAGTTAATTTTTGACAGATGGGTCATTGCTCTCTATTTTACCACAATTTAAGCTTTGTGCCGCATTATTATTTTTCCCCAAGCACCTGAAATATGTCCAACTATACTTCAAGTTAGAAGACACTTATACGCAATGGCGTCGCGCTACAATGGTCTACGTCCTCGACAATTGAAGTGATGTGCTGTTTGTTGTCTAACTTGGAGCGACACACTAGCGTGTGTCTGGACTCCTGCGATTTGGCATCTAACAGTTTTTTGAACGACGGTTCATTGTAAACAGCTCGTGCGGTTTAGCAGCCGTTAATGATTCCTGCATGTTGACACCTGTCATTGTATTGAAGGAAGGTTTTTTATACCTAGTAATTTGGACCTAGTAATTTGTTGGAGATGGATCATATGTTGGAACTGGAAATTTGACTTAAAAAATAATTAAATGTCCTCACTGTGTAAACAAGAGTCGTGTTTCTTTCCACATCGTTACTGCGAAATGACGCTGAAATTCCCATGACGTATAATTGAAAAGAAAGGCGAAATTGGACGCAATAACAGTCATCCTCAATAGCTATTTGTAATCGATAAAACAGACAAAAAATGGCATTTGCAGCAAACAGGTTACATGTAAAGAGTAGCGCAATACGAATAACAAATACAGAGGACGTACATAGGATATCCTTCATTGCACGATCACCAAAGAAACAACACCCCGTAATTTGTTAAAATGCACTTGAAACGTCATTCGACGAAGTTATTATTTTGTATAAATATCGAGGCATGTATTTCAGAAGTCTAGCAAAGTATCAGAAGCAAGTGGATAACCTCGCAGATTAGGTAAGGTTTTTAAAAAATCTTTTTGTAACTGTTGTTGGAGTATTCGATTCGATTTTATATATGTCCTGGCATTTACAGTAGGTCATATAAACGTTTACCATTAATCCCAATGCAGAAACGGAAAACAAGTTTCTCTAAAACAGTCAGAATTTTAAGAAAAATGTTAGAAAAATAAATTCGTGGCCTTAACAAAATTCTGTGAAACCCATAATCTGGTACTGAAACGGATAGTGTTACCGGAGACTGTGCCGAAATTAGTAAGTTGAAAACGCTTTTAAACTTGTGTAAACTGAATTTCGTCGAAAATGTTCAATTTTCGTTTTACCAGGAGCGACTCAACGAAGGGCCCGTAAGGCTTCACGGAGCTTCCATGATAATATAACCGTACTAGTTGGAGTTTGATGTATCGCTCACAACATCGAGACGGTTTCGTCTCTCATGTGTTTGCTGCTGAAGGCGTGTATCCCGTCTATGTATTTTTGCGGACACTGACTAAGAAACACTGATTTTCGTTCGCTTCGCTCACTCAATCAGCGCATCCCCTTAACCTGGATTCCATGTACTTAATATGAATCTTTGACGAATGGTGTGATATTCGAATCCGAACCTTATATCCCAACGCCAGCGATCAGGTCCGAATGCTGTCCTGGTTGTGTTTTTTTTCTTAAATTAATTTCTTTGAGCCTTATGTTAGCTGAAGCAACTTAATGCTCGTGTGGCTGAACCGGCTCAATTTGGAACATTACCAGACGTTTTGAGAAGAAATATTTGGTAAAGGGAGGAGCCAGCCCGATCATTTGAACCGGGAAACCTCCGATCATTGTTGAGACCGAAAGATTGTCCAGAATTGGCCAGAATAGTTCCCATAGCCGCTGAAGGAACACGGTAGCCACTTACGCTACCCGGGCCGGCAATCCTGGCGGGGACTTTGCCAAGGTCCTTTCCAGGTGTTCGACCAGATCTGCACACCTCCAGCAAGCAGAGTGAGCTCTCTCACCGCTCAGCCACGATGACCACATGAGCTAGGGTCCCATGAGTCATCGTTTCACAAATTGGTTCGAAACACTATTATTCAGTTATGGTGCTGATTCGATTGCCATTATTTTTTACTTTTTAGCTCTAAAAATAAATTGAGCACATTTCGTATAGTTATAATGATTTTTTTTTGTCTTCAGGTCTAATTCCCTACGATGTTTCGTGGAGTCTGTTTCGCTTTGCTGTTGGTGTCAATGGCATTATTGGTCAGGTCGGATGAACAACCAAAGGAAGAGGAAGTGACGACAGAAGGCGAGTTATTAATAAATCTAATGCTTCTTGTTCACGGAAATGCTTCTTGTTACGTTAACGGCAAGTTAAAAACAAGACGAGGCTTGTGCTCCGTATACTTGAACCAATCCCCAAATTTGCCAAAATTGGTCACTTTTTACCAAGGGGGGGGGGGGCGCGATTGAGGCTTTTACTAGGATTAGACACTGGTGCCGCCTCCGTTAGGCTCTGGCGCCGAATTGTTTTTACTACGTCGAACAGCCACCACAAAAGTACTGTATTCTGGCCTAGGCCCCCCAAAAAATAAAGTTCATAGGCTAGCCAAACATAATTGGCTACAATAATTCGAGTGCTTCTAAAAACTCGATAATCTGCGTGTTTTAGCAAGAAACTACTTTCCAGAATTAATTCCCCGAGACCGAAGGTCGAGAGAAATTTGTAGGAAAGCTGTTGAGTGCTAAAACAGCACAAATTAATAGTTTTCATAAAAGTGCAAGTGGATTCTAAGTGTGAATTTTGTTTTCTTTGCGCAAAACCAAGTAATTTCGTTTTACGCTTTTGATTTCGATTTACGATGTTTAGTTTTATGATGTTTACGATGTTTTCCTCTATTCGGCGTAGCGATACTAGCCCCCATCGCATTTCGTCATCCTACTTGTAATTTCGTCTGCTTCTCCGTTGGTATTTGTAACAAGTGGGGTCTAAATCTTATTTTTATACCGCTCATAAACGAACTTAAAACGAGAAACTGCGAATCCTGACGAGCTGCAGTTTCGTGTTTCCGTAAAAACCCGACGACTCACGAATGTGACGTCATTGCCCTCATATGGGCATAACAAGAATGAAAGCAAATCGCTTCCTTTAAGTGAGATATATATACTGTATAGATCTGTGGTTCGTTTGTCGGTAACCATTTATCGACGAGTAAAAGCTTCGATTTATATAATTACTGAGTGGATGGGTGCGGTCATTTTAGTGTAAGTCGAACACGTTGGTAGTTTTGCGGAAAGAAAACAAAAATGTGTTAATGCATGCAACTGCAGCAGTGCTGACTTGGTGATAGTTTGCCGTTCTGCAAACACTTTCATAAACTGACCAAACTGCTCTGCGTGACACAACAACTCATCAACATTGGTCATAAAGGCGTGCTTAATTTTTCCGATTACTTACGTGACGTCACCGAAGAAGCATCGTCCTCATTTCTGCTGTTCGAGGTGGCTTTTTAGCTGACCGATGAAAGATGGGGGACCTAAAATTATTTTCCTCCGCTACTATTATTTTTGGATACATAATTAATAGATGGTGGAGATTATCGTCACACGGACGGGAGTCCCTACTAAGCTAAATAAAGGTAATTAGACTGAAAGTCCCGTTAGACCGAAAGCATGAGTGGTTACATTACTTGGGTAAGTTTAGGTCTTAAAACCCTAGGGAGAGAAACTCATTGTATTGAATTTCGTAGGGGTGACACATATGGGTGAGCCTCCTTGCATTCGAAATCAGTATGACAGTGAATATGAGTCCAGTGGCGAGCACAGGAGGGGAACGGAAGGGGGGGGGGGGCCCTGCCCTTTCCAGAAAATTCCCTTTTTGTAAATAAAAAAAACTGCCTCTTTGCGCCGACATTCGCGGTTCCTGGGAATGGGCCGAAAGGCCTAAAAGGGGCAATAAAGGCTTGTAAAGGCCCAAAAAGACTAAAAAAGGGCAAAAGGGACTAAGAAATAGAAGGTAAAAAGCAAGCAAAAAAAGTCTCCAGAAAAAAATATAATATAAAACCTGCTGTGCATTTTAATTAAAACTTACCCCTACCCTCTATACGGGGTCTGTAAACGCTACTGAATATAACAGTTTTAGAATGACCTAGATCGTTACGAAAAGGAAAACCAACAAAACAACCACTGGTACACACAAGATTAATTTTTTTTTGGGGGGGGGGGGAGGCGTGAGGAGACAACAAATCTGGAATTCAAAATAGGGTCTAAGAATTCATCTGAGAGGGTAAAAAAAAGGAGGGGTTTGCTATAATACGCTCCGAGTTCCCCCTTCCCCGTATAAATTATTGCCAAATTTCTACCCTTAACTTCGAGAGTGGGGTGAGCAATTGCCCACTTGCTACCCCCCCCTCCCCGATGCACCATTGAAACCAATATTTATAAACAAACAAATTTTACCAGACGAGTAGAATTTTCAAGCACGTCAACGTCTTTGTCACCTCGTCCAAGAACGAAGGGTATGACGAGAATTTTTTTTTCATCCTGATGGGCCCGCACACTGGCATTCACTGTAGCCTCCGATTGTTACCAGGGGTGTAAGTTTATAGAAGAAAATGTCGATTGCTTGGTTTCATTCGTTGTAAGGCAAATCGAATTAATACCTTTTTCTATTTTGTTACAGGTGGGCGTATTGTACCGAGATATGGTGGCTATTACGGTGGCTATGGTGGCATGATGGGAGGTTACGGAGGATATGGCATGGGAGGATATGGCATGGGAGGATATGGCATGGGAGGATACGGCATGGGAGGATACGGCATGGGAGGATACGGCATGGGAGGCTTTGGACGTAAACGTTAGGAACTGGAACATACTTAAAAATATTTTTTACTTGACCGACTGTATTGTTTGTATATAAATAAGAATAACTGCCATTAAATAACTTGTGATTTACTTTGGAATTTTTATGTTGAAATTTCTTACTAACAGTAATTGTTTATAGACGGGTTTCCACCAAATTAACGTTGCAGCATTTAGCCCTATCGAGTTCTCTCTCGCAGGAAGCAAAGGAATGCACAAAGCAAAACTTTTAAACGCAGCAAACAAACCATGTAACTCCTTAATTATTGAGTAAAAATGTGGTACCCCTCGTGCACCTGGAAAGAAGCTGTAAAGATTAACGATATTAGTGTCACTAGATGGCGCCAGGAGATTTTCTTTATATTTTTTTCCGTGGCGCCATCTAGTGACGTCAGTATCGTTAACCTTTATAGCTTGCTCCCAGGTTTGCACGAGGGTGTACCAAATTTTTACTCAATTACTCAGCATGAACGGGGCTTGTTTGTTGGGTTTAAAGATATATATCTTTGTGCATTCCTCTGCTTGTTGCGAGCAAGTGCTAGAGAGAACTATATATTATAACGCTCGATGGCAATTGCTGCTCCAAACTCTCAATTGGTGACAACCACCCTTTAAGCTAGGTTTCATTTTGTGGCGTTTACCCTTCTTAACAACGGTCCACGAAGTGAAATAATCGTTCAAGCTCTGGCAATTCAATGGCTGATGAAACCTTTCAGCCACTCAGCACCTTATATTTCAATGGCGTCCGAACTGGAACTCGACCTCTGGATCCTACACCCGTTAGTGCTCACACCGGAAGGACTCCTACGCAAATGTTACTACAGGAATTACTACAAGATAATAGTAAACGAAGCTAATTTACAGAGGAAAGGAATTTAAAAGACACCAACAGTGTAGCTTCCGCTGAATGAGAGAGCATATAGGCAGCAAATTTCGGCGAGTATCTATATAAGTAACTATGAGCCCGTCTACAGTATGGCATGGTATCGCAGATTAGTAAACAAAAACGAGTTCGTCTGATGTTTATGGTTAGGTTTCACCATACCGAGATCAAAACTGGATAGCTTGTATATTACGTGAAGAAAAAAAGTGACTTCTTTAAGCAAAATTTCAGTAAAAAAAAAAAACATTAAAAACACTTGGCACAACGCACAGGACGAGATAAAAACACACTGAGAAAAAAAAGGTGTGAAAGAAAAAAAAGGTGTGAAAAAATAAAAAGGTGTGAGGCCTGCAGAGCTGAGAGCAGCTCTCAGCTCTGCAGGCGTCACACCTTTTTCTTTTTTTTTCTTTGATTAATGGGACCAGTGGCATTACGTCCCAAAATATCAGTTGCCAGTATGTTTTTATCTCGCCCTGTGCGCTGTGCCAAGTGTTTTTAATGTTTTTAACTTATGTACACACAATTTTTTTACCAATTCATATAAAGTTTCAGTAGTTGCCATCATTCTGAAAGAGGAACCACAACCGGAATTCGCTTCATAACGTCATCAAATTTCCGGATGCAACAGTATGAATAAATATCAATAGCCCAGGCTTAAACTGATGACAGTAATTTTAAATTTCATATATTCGTTGGCAAGGTAATAAAAGCAAGGTGTTGCACAATGGGTGAAGGGGTGAGTGAAGACACGAAGGCAAATGCCCCTGTCTTTTTTGGAAAAGTGTCTTTTTTGCCCTTTTTGAAGCGAAAATGTGTCCTACTTTGCTTTTATACACCGATAAATGCTGGCGCTGCAACCAGAAGAAAAGGCCTAGAGGCCTAAAAAGGGCGTGCCCTTAGCGTGCCCTTTTTACCGGAAATAGCCCCTTTCCTCTCGGAGATCTTTGCTTTACTGTAACCATTCAGAATCTACATGTTAACAAACTCGAAAATTGAAGGCTAATCAGAAACTACTTTTTTGGCTATATACGCGTGCTACATACACAAACTGTGACATCATCATGTGACTGAAGCATGTGTCTCTGGATTAATCCCTTTTCAACTGCATTCCGTAAAAACATAGTTTTAGTTTTTCTTGAGATAACTAATTTACATCTACCAGTGGGCCAAGAAAACTAATTTGGGTAAAAAAAACTTTTAAACGTCGCAACATTTTTCGCAACATCAGGCGATGTTTAGATTAATTATTTTAAGTACGTACTTTTGTCGGTGGCGGGATTCGATCCGACGTCCAATGGCTTTGAAGCCGACCACTCTAACCACTGACCTGTGTTTGCTCGCCTTGTTTGGGGTCGCACTTACGGAGCTCATTCGGCCTTAAGTTTTTTCTACACTTCTGCTAGGTGTCCGGCATAACAGTCATCTGTAAATACGAAGGAGAGGTCATGGAGGGTTACATTTTTTTAATTGATTGAGTGAGCGAAGTAAACGAGATCCTGCTTTAACTCAACGATTTGGCACTTTCCTCTTTCTGTTTGTTTGTTCCGCACTTATGGCCAAACGCATACCGATTTGAATGATACTTGATTGGAATATTCTTCGAGTACATCCGAACGATGAATGTACTCGATTTTGAGATGAAAAAATGAGAAGTTAGGGGTTGAAATTCGAGGTAGAGCACTGGACAGAAATCCTTTAGGTAAAAATCACGTAGACTGGATAGTGTATGCTCACGAAGCTAGCCTTAATGCCGGATATTTTCTCTGTTAATCATAAGGAAGCAAGGACAAACAAATGCACCCTCGACACAAGGTTAATGTTTTTTTGTTTTTTTTTAAACTCCGGCGGTGAAGTGGAGGCAGGGTTGGATTAAATTCATAAAGTGTCATAAAATTCATTTCAGTTTATTCAGATTGGTCTACAAATCCAACCAGATCGTCAAGATTAAGGGTTTAAGGGTTTAACGAGCGTTAACCACTCCTGGTCAAGATTATCTTGACCAACATAATAATGTTTTTTTCCCCCGAACATCCTGTTCATCTAGCAGTCAAGAATGTCAAGCACAAGATCGCTTAACATAGTGCTGTCGGGATATACTGTCGACATTTCCCCCACCAGCTGATAAGGCTGAGCAGATTGATCCTTCTATAACACGGTTTCTAATTGCCGTTTTCGAAAATATCCACTACCTGTAAATTTTTGCATACAGTTCCTGCAATGCTGTCTCTCCCTTGAGATTTCTTTTCTCTGTGTAGATACGGCCAGCTGCGCAACCCAACTGCGCATGCGTCATGTGCAGCCCTCCTATAAAAGCTTTTAGGCAAGGCAGCCCGCCATATTTTTTCCTCTTGACCTGTCATGGTGATGACTCAAAATGAGAGGATATGTTGGTGTACAAGTAGTGTATATTTTTGTTTGGGCAATAGAAACCAACTTTGACTCCAGTTCCCCCCACAGGTAAAATTGGGCGTTTTGTTCCCGAATTTCTTAAAGTGCATGGGGATCGTTTTAATATACACATTTTTTTCATATTTTTTACTGATAGACCCCCTCAAATCCTCTTTTACCTCCCAAATTTGACAGATACGCTCGAAGCAGAGATGTAAATTTGTTGCTTTGACTACTAAAGGAAAAGAGATCCCCCCCCCTCTCGTTTGGAGTCTTTCTGTTATCTGTCAGGTCTTTTGGAGGATGGCAGACCTGCGTATCTTTGTCTCTCATGTTAAATAAACTGTTATTTTGCTTCCGTTAGGGTAGTTACCCATTTCACCAAATTCTGTTTCTACCTCTCAATGCAAATATTCTTCAAAAATATTACAGAACTTAAATAAGTATTCTTACTTGGAAGTAACTTGTGATTAAATGAGGCTTCTGATGTAATATGTCCAGCCGCAGTGCGGGGGGCAGCGCGAGCGAGGCAGGCAATTTAGGGGGAAAATGATTAGGCGAAACAAGATTCGGCGAAATGGGAATTCCCCTTTCACTGTAAAGTAAGAGGCTTATTAAAATTCGGTGGAATGGGATTTGGTGAAATGGGATTCGGCGAAATGGGGATTCACCGTAATTAACACCATCAGTGCTACTGCAGAGCGCGCATTCTAACCCCCCTCCCCCTTCCCCGAAAAAATGTCTAAGGACGAAAAGAGAGCTTCATGAGGGTGCCTGGGAACCACAGGAAAGCGAGTTAGAACAACCGAGTGGTCATACCACGGTCTTCGAGCTAAGCAGATGTGATATCGAATCTCTTACCGACTTATGTAGTCATAGGACTTTAAAAAAAAAGACCTCTGCAGATTAAATCTTGGCAGTTAAAGAATAATCGTAAAAGAACTGGCGTAACTGAAGCAAGTTATTATGTGAGGTATTGATGCAAAGTTAAATTTAGAACAACGTTATGACAGCGGTTAGTTATACTTAAAAAAAAACCTTTCAACTGTAGGACTGTCTACGTAAGAAGACTTAATCTTCATGACGTGTCGTGTTCATAACAACATTTTTTATATAACACCCTATGCACACGTATATCCTACCAAATCATGGTGAGTAAGGCTTGGTATACAGGGTGTTCGGAAATTGGTGTCAAATATTTTGAGGGTCCGCTGTGTGATCAAAGATAAGAAGAAAAAGTCCTATAAACATGGGTCCGGAAATGCACCAGTCTTTAGTTACAGCCCCCCCCCTTTGGGGTAAACAGTTCTTAAATCAAAACGTTGTTGTTTTTGTCAATAAATGTTATTACATTCTGGAAGGGAGATCGTAACAGGGGGATAGCAACTAATGAATGGCAGAGCTTGCCCGCTGTAATGTAACTTTTAAGACTTCTAAGTTATTGTTTTTTAGAAGTTGGGTTTTCAAGGATTTTTGTCTTTAACACTTAAAACTACAAAGAATCTGAGGTGGAGATTTACCTCCAAACCAAAACCAAGTTTATGCGATGATTTTTGTGGAAGCTGGAGCGTTAGACAAAGGCAACAAACAAACAAACAAATAACCAACCAAATTCAAATGTGTGGGTTGAGTACAGTAATGTTGTTCTCGCCGCTTCGGCCAATGAAACAAGTGATCATCCGAATTCTAAGGATTCCCCCACTTTTACGTTTTAAGCTTCTTTGCTTGAAGAGTAGAAAACAAACACATTAAATCCCTCACTTTTAATGGCGAGGATACCCGATTGATAATGTTTGGTGCTCTCCACAGAGATGTACGTACAGTAGTTGTTTTTTTTTGGAGGGGGGGGGGCACAAACTTGGATAACGATGTAACCTACTTGGTCTTTACACGTAATGAAAGAAAGTACAGTACTACTTTCGATTGTTTTCAATCACACGATGTGTTTTTTCTACAATTTGTTTCATTAAAGTACAAGACCAAAGCAGTTACTCCTCTCTTCCCCCACGTTTGACCCCCCCCCCCATAAGAAAATTACCTCTCCCTCTGATAAGTTGTGCGACCCAATACTGTATTATGAAGTACTGAAATACCAGGTATGATATGGCACATATCCTGAGTTTGGAATGGAAACGGTGAATCATTACGAGGTATTTAAGAACTGTTTACCCCAAACCTGGGGGGGGGGGCTGTAACTAAAGACTGGTGCATTTCCGGACCCATGTTTATAGGACTTTTTCTTCTTATCTTTGATCACACAGCGGACCCTCAAAATATTTGACACCAATTTCCGAACACCCTGTATAAGATAACTTTCTCTAATATTGGTCACTTTAATTACTTACGTGCAGAAGTATAAAGAACGGTTATATGTATATAATGCAGGGGGGGGGGGGGGTTAAAATTTTGGGGGGTGGTCTTAAATTGTTTGGACCCTGTTGGGAGGGGAGATCATCTAATCTATGGTCGTTTGGGTGTATCCAATATGGCGTGTGTATCAAGGCCAAACTTTTGTCAGCCCTTCATTGTCATTTTTAATGTGTTTTTTAAATAGTTGTGACCAAGGAAAATATGTCAAGCGGTTTTCCGAAAATTAAATAGATTTTATGTACATGCATTGTGGTTTAATGACTGCCAGAAGGCTACTGAAATTCTACATCCTCTCCGTAACCACAAAATAATTTGGATTTTCTAACATCGCTTCAGCTTCTGGGGTGGGGAGAAGTGGCCCAGACCCCTCACGATGAAATTTTTTTTGCACGATTTTGAAGCTGTCAATGTTAATCCTACCTATAGCACAGTTTCTTTCAATAAACTTTATAGAAAAGCCTTGGCTCATTGTACCTTGGCTTCATCTGTCTTTCAGGAGCTGACTATGTTAGGGGTTGAGCATATAAGCAAACAGTGTGTTCATCATACTTATTTTATGAAATTGGACAGAAAATGGGTGTAAAGAATATATATCATTTTTTAAACTCAATCTTATCCTTTCGTTAAAAACGAGACTAGTTTTTTAGTTATAACTAGTGGTACCTTCTCAGTGCAGAGTGCTACTTACTTAATTTGGCTACAGGAAATTATCAAGACTGTCTCAATAGGCACGAGAAAAGTGTATTTTTTGATGGGAGGGGGGTTCACGTTATGTCTGGACCTTGAGAGGGGTGGGGTATAATAATAAAAATTTCGTCACGATAGCAACAGATCTGTGGCAAGGTCCCAAAGATCGATTCACACATAATGATATAGATTGGCGTAGGAAAGGTGAGGGGATTAGGTATTGGGACACGAATGCCTTACCACCAAAGTTAGACCTGCCAGGGGCACTAATGCCCCCGATGGCATCGCCAAACGTGTTGGACACGGGAGTTGTAGGATTGGCCCAAGTAAAAAATAAAAGCCAGATAAACAAATGAGACAGTTAAAAAGCAACGTCATAATACAAAGTATGGTTATGATAAGTACTAAAAACAAAAGCATCCCCAAAATGGGAATTTTCACCACCTAAAAATAAATAAATAAATAAATAAAACACTTTGTTGCAATAGCAACGGATCATCAGGCAAGGACCGAAGGTCACTAACAGGCAGCCAAGGTTTCATGGGGTAAGAGCAGACTTATGCAAAACGGAATCATCTGCAAGATTACACATTTAACTCGGAGAATAAGACCGACACATAAAAATCTCTAGATTAAACGAGCTGAGGCGACTACGAAACGTATGAATTGTTCACGAGGTGACAATTTCGTCTGGTAAAGAATTCCAAATCTTAACCACACGCAACGTGAAAAAGTTACGTCTTCAATCGAAATGTGATGTTTGCACAGTAAGCTTCAGGGAATTACCTCTAGTCCGATTTAACTCCGACAGGTCGAAAAAGGCATATCCACCCCAACTACACCATGAATATTTTGGTAGGTAAGAATAAGAGCAATTTTGATTCTCCGTAGTTCGAGTGGGTTCGAGTATATAACGTGACGGTGAAAGCAATAACTATAGTATTACCTTTCTAAAGTCTTTGTATTCAGGAAAATGGGTAAAAAATGCCTTTTCGTTGAAGCATTATATCAAATTATATTAGAGATTGTACTGGATAACCTGAGCTAAATTCCAATGGGCGTCAGCATGGTCCTGCACACCCTTATTGCACGGAGAAAGCCCTAGAGTTGCACTGATCGACGGGTTGTAGAATTACGTATTCTACATGCATCATTGTTGACATCATTGATGATGTTCATCGGCAACAGAAACAACAGGTGGAAATGATGCATCAAGTAAAATATCCAGTGAAAATTCGGTTTTTTAAATTGTGAGATGTGTCTTCGCCAGATTTCGCCTTCACGAATTTTAACCAAATACGTAAGTTTCTATCTGCTCGCATCACCTTTGCTTCAACACATCGGCTTTTAGCATTTATTTACTCAATAGTCACGTGCTGAAGAAGGTGAGTTGACATGGAGGTGTATTTCTAGCTTATGGTACCTTGACTTCAGTTGTCTTAGCTGACATTATTCAGTTCTGGCGTGTATATTTGCCATAGGACTTTGGAGTGATAACCCACATCTTGTATTGCTTCGTAGAAATAATTTCGCAGGACTGATAGCTGATGTAGAAAGTGGAATGATATGTGCTTGTCTTAAAAAATTAATTAACACGTCTTCAACACATATACCATCATCTATCCTAGTTTTCTTTGACATTTTTCGCAGAACGCACAAGAATTTCCAATGCACCATTTGACTGCAGCGCACCCCAAGAATGTGTCTAATGCGACACTCTTTCATAAATTGTTTAAATTCAGCAATAGTAAACAGGGGTCCATTGTCGGACACGACCATTTTAACTAAGCCATTTATGTTTCTTTCAACTTCTCAATGACACTGAAGCTGCTTGCTTAACGCATTTGAAATACAAACGGAAATTTTGAGTGGGCATCAAGCACTACTACAAACATTTGTTTCCAAAACATGGATAAAAAAATAAATATTAATTCAAGACCATACAGTGAAAGACCTTTCCCAAACAAATTTTTTAGTAGATGTAACACCATCCTTGTTTAGCTGACAAGCACTACAGGTTTTAACTTGTTTTTCCAATCACCATCTAACTCTGCCACCACACCCTAGAACGAGCGAGTGCTTTAATTCTGTCAAAACCACAATGTACGAGATGAATTTAGGACATTACTTGTGGTGGTATCAATTCAGGTATAATAAATAATACGATGTCCCCAAAAAATTTCATTACCATCTAGAGATAATTCTAGATGGCACAAAAATAGGGTTTTAGTTCCTCATCAATAACTTTATCAGCCAGACTTTAAGATTGTAGCGAAACACCCTTTGCTATAGGAGTCGATCCTTAAGAGCATGTTTTTTTTTTTCAGCTGCTCCGATAAAATGTGTAATGAGTTTAACACTTGCATATTCATGACAGCAAAACCTATAACCTTTTCTGACATAGGCTCACATGGCAGAGGAATTCTAGATAAGAAATCTGCAGTTAAATAATCTTTACCATGGATGTATTGTAAATCAAAATGATAACCATCTGGTATAACGCCGACTGTTGGATGTGGGTGGCCGCCAGAGAGGGACTATCTACTTTCTTATCAAACACCCATTACAAAGCCTTTTAATTGAAAATTAAAATTGAAGAAAATAGAATTTAACTAGGCCCTACCCTTATGGGAGATGCATCCGCTACTACTTAAGGGGTAGTTTGGCATCGTTATGTACAAGAACTTGACTGACTAGTCAAAAATACCTTTTTTTGCGTTAACCCTGGCGGCTGAACAGTGAAAAGTCCAACCCCATTTTACTTTTGATGAAAGAAGCCTATTTAAGAGAGCCAATAGAGTTGTCATGTGAGGGCCAAACCTGTTATAATGGTTAATGAAACCTAAATAGCTCTTTAATTTTTGGACATTTTGAGGCTTTTGGGTAGAAAAGGGTACGTAAGGTTTAAAAGGCTGTAAAACAGTACATTAGGGTACAATAGGGTGCCAAAGAGTACCAAAGTACATATAAGTGTATGAAGATTCAAAAGGTTAAGGGTACGGAAGGGTACAAAAGAGTACATGCTGGGTGCTGACCTCTCTTTTTCTATGTATGTCCTGTCACATCTACACGTGGTCATTCTTTAAAGTTAATGCATCCGAAGTTCAGATCGGGATCTCGTAGAACCTCCTCTGCAGTGCGTGTTGTTTCAGCCTGGACCTCACTTTCGAAATTGGCCATCACGAGCACCTGTGTGGCTCTTTTTAGACGACACTTAACCTCAGCGGTGCTTCGAAACTTCGTAAAAAGATCCGAGCATCTTCCCCTGACTCTGTGAGAGAACACTTTGCTCTTCTGGCACTTTACTTCCGTTGTGGGACCACGATTCCTTAGCATAGGGTTGGTGTAAGTGGGTCTTAGGCTCCTTCCACCTCCTAAATTAAATAAATTAAATTAAATTAATACCGGAAGAAAGCAAGCTTATGCAACCGGTTCACAACAAAACATGAAACAAAAACACTTTAACACTGAGTCAGATCGTATTGTCTCTTCCAACTGCTGGTTGAAGGTGCTGTCACAACACGTTCTGGGAGTGTGTTCCAAGAATGAATGGCTCTCACTGTGAAGCAATACTGTCCAACAATGATGCGGATTCGTGGTTTCGTCAATTTCGTGCTGTGTCCTCTGGTTTGTATGAAAGTCGACCGTTGAAAAAAACTACCGAATGGTGGTTAAACACTACATAAGTACTTATACATAATGGTACGAAAGTTATCAAATGACTACAAAAGGGTACGAACGGGCATGAAAGGTCACAAAATCGTACAAAATTGTATGAAAGGGTATATCAGATAGGGGCACAAAAGGGTACACGGGTATGAAAGGATGCAAATGGTGTATAAAAGGAGACGGTACAAATGGGTACAAAATGTTAGAAATGGATGCGAAAGGGTACATAATGATACAGAAGAGTACAAAAGGATAGATAAGCTACAAAAGGGTTCACAAGGCACGAAAGGGTACAAATGGGTTAGGAAAGGGCACAAAGGGTACAGAGGTACAAAAGGGTATACAAGTGTAGATAAGAGTAAAACAAAATGTTTTCAGCGTTACATACGGGAACAGGGTTCTTTTGGTGACTTTTTTGTGTGTTTTTAGTATCTATTACAGTTTGTATACTAATTGATACAATTGTTTTAAATTAAAACTACTGTTAGCTTTACAGAGGAGTTAATATATCCCTTCCCTGAACAAATATCGATTTCGCAACAAGGGAAGCACGGAAAACAAATAAAATCTAATTTTGACAGCCACAATGGAGGTAATGTCATATTGTCTTGCTACATCTTATTGCTATACCGATCACAATAATATTCTTCTTCATTAACTCAATAATCGTCAGCCTTTTAGCAGAAAGAAACTTCATGGTGTGACTCCTGCGTTTAGAAGCTAGTCACCAATGCCTTGAAAAATGGTTATGTGTATTTATCAATGGCTTGACGAATGATTAATTGGCGGAGAGTATTTTGGCGGAGAGTAATTTTTTAAGAAAGGTTACTTACACACTCCTGCATTCTAGTATTATCTTGAAGGAAGTTTCATTGTGTGATTCCCGCGTTTTAGCAGCAAGTGACCTTGAAGGAAAGTTAACTGATTGATTCCAAAATTGTTACCCCATGTACATCTCAAAGGAGGGGGTCATTGTATGACTGTATTGTAAGACTGTATGCTAGTCATGCCTTGAAGAAAAGATGATTGTTTTCTTCAATCACACATGACGTTTTAGCAGCAAGTAATATCTTGATGAAAGGTTCGCTGAGTGACTCTCGCACACCTCAAACGAAGATTGATTGCACGAATGCATTATGGCAGCTAGTAATGTCTTGAAAAAAGTTTATTACTCAATTCCTGCGTTTTTCATTAATCTAAAAAAACACTTGTAGAACTGAACCTTCCTTCAAATAATTAATTACGGCTAAAACACAGAATTTTACGTCATAAAGTAAAAGCCAAATTGTGCAAATGTACATAAAAATTGGACGTTTCGGCTCATCTCAGAGCAACTTGATTCATGACTTTCTCGTGTTTATTTGCAATTCTTTTGCTTGCTCTTTTGATAATGACTCTGAGATGAGCCGAAAATTCGAGTTTTTATATACAGGGTGCCAAACAATGATAGCTCCTCCCCCCCCCCCCCTACCCAGAGTACTCTAAGCAAGATAGGAAAATGGAAGTACCAATAGGTAGCCCATTTTATTGTGGGCGTACATTCACAAGCTCAATATTTAGTATTCACTCCATTGGCGTCACGAACAGCTTGAAGAGAGTAGGGTAGGAAGACAAAAGTGACTCAATAACTCCGTGTTGAACTCCATTTTCTGAATGTGTGTGAAAATTTTGGACCTATCTTGAAAGACAATGTTGGAAAAAAGATGCTTTCTAAACGTCTAGCAACTAGATCTTGTCGTACTAAGATGGAGGATCACATTCATGCTGTGTTTCGGGAAATGGAGTTTAGCGCAAATGTGGAGTGCGCTGCAGTGCAGCATCTTCCAAGGGGCCGTTGCTTTTTTTTTTTTTAGTAGCTCCGCTCACAGACTGCGCATGAACTTGTGGTTGGGCTTAAAATGTGTGTGGGACGAGCCCTACCGTGACACCCAGTTTCATGATACCCACATTGCTGGTTTTGGAGTTATTACCAAATAACCGCACTGCCGTAACCAACACCCAGCCACCAGAATATCTTAAAGGAAGATTCATTGTATGACTGCATTGTGCCAGATAGTAATGTCTTGGAGAAAGGTTGATTTTGTGAATCCTGCGTTTTCGAAGTTAGTGTAAAAAAAAAGTTGGTTTTGTCACTCCTGCATTTTCCTACAGGTGATAAGTAGTCTTTTTTATCTATTTATCTACCTATCTTGATAGTATGTAGACCGTACTACTCCAGCGTTTTGACGTATAGTAATGTTTTGAAGGAAAGTTCGTGTGACTCCATGCATCTTAAAAGCTAGTAACATATTGAAAGCAGGTTTATTGTACAACTCGTGCGTTTGGAAACCTACTAATGTTTAAAAAAAAAGGTTTAATGTGTAACTACATGGTTTTAGCAGTTAGTAATATCCTAATGAAAAAAAAAACACTGTCTTTTAACAACTAACATCTTGAAGGAAGGTAGCTTGGGCAACTCGTACGTTTTAGGAGCAAGTAATAACTTGTTGTTAGGTCCGTTCTGTGAATCCAACGTCCTGGCCCATAGAATATCTTAAAGAAGCATTCATTGTCTTTATTATGACAGTAGACATATCTTAATAGTAAATTAACTGGACAGCTCCTGCGTTTTGGCATACGGTAATGTCTTGGAGGAAGGCTCATTGTAAGCCTCCGTGTATTTTCAAAACAATAAAAGCACCAATACAGTAATAAAGTGAAAGCAAGCCATAATGGTGCACAAGACATACACAAAAAGCGACGTTTCGAGTCGGAATACAACCCGTTTTCTAACACACTTCACACAAATAGCGAGCGTCAGCTTACTGATGCTTGCTGTTGTTGTATTATTTATGTTTTGACACTCGCTATTTGCGTGAAGTGTGCTTGAAAACGGGTAGTATTCCGACCCGAAACGTCGCTTTTTGTGTATTTTTTGTGCTTCATTTTGGCTTGCTTTCACTTTATCCATGTATTTTAGCAACTACTAATATCTTGAGGAAAGGCTGATTCCATGATACGGTTTGACTGATTGTATGTTTTGAAGGAAGTTTTATTTTGTAATTCCTCATTCTGGCCATAGTAATGTATTCAGTGGGTTGATCGTGTAACTGCTGGCTGATGTTTGGCATGTTTAGAAGGAAGTTTGATAATAAAAATTATTTTCTAGGCCTTGTAGAACGGTTGAAGATATGTTTCCTGATGGAACAGAGGACCCGCAATTTCCACACATAAAACTATTTAATTTTCAACAAAAAATTCCCTTGTCTTGTTCACGTAAAACACAACAGACAAAATTGCAAACCCAGAGTCGCTACATGAAGTATAAAATACCAATCAATACTTGCAATTAAAACAAGTGAACACATAAAAACGAATGATGCAGCTGTAAACAGTCGACAGCCCACCGCCATCTTGGCATGGTGTCAGAGTTAGTCAGGAGTCATTGACTAGTAAATTCTTGTAGAACTGAAACCAAGTTTACATGTTGGGGAAATTTACAATGAAAGCCTCATTGAATAACTCCATGCTTTTTAGCAGTAACACTTTAGAAGAAAGTTAATTGTGTGACTGCATTTTAACCACTAGTAACATCTTGAAGGAAATCAGACTGAGAATCTTCTGAATTTTTAAATAGGAACCTTTAAAGAAGGTTGTCTACGTGACTGCTATGTTTTAGCAACTAGTAACACCTTGAAGGAAAGATGATGGGTTAACTTCTACGTTTTGTTAGCTAGAAACATGCTGAAGGAAGATTATTAAAGTAAAAACCAAGCAGTGCTATAGAAAACAAACAGACGAACAACGTTTCGAAAAATAATCAGTTTTCGTCATAAGGTTTATGAATTAAAATATTAAAACATGGCAAGGCCACTAAGTTATCACTTGTTTAAAAGCATGCACAATTATTTTGAAAGAATAAAATAATAGAAAGCAGAAACCTTCACTTCTCCTCTCAAAAGAGCGGAAGGCGGTAGTCGAAATGAATAACCCGATCGGCTCCTCTGAAATCCAAGTTGCAAATCAAGGTGCAAATCGGGTCACATGGTTTCATAGATATAGTCCATTCGTAACAGCTATGGGGGTTGAGTAGTATGCCCCGAAAATGTATAAATTTTAAGATTTTTTATTACAGGGAAATATTCTTTAAGATATTTATTTGTCTGATACTAAATGATTGCGGGCCGGGGGTTTATGCGAATGAATTACAAGCGTTCCGAGATTAATACGGGCTCTAGTGTGTTTTTCTTGACACAAGATTTGGCGGGGGTGTGACTTGTTGCGAATTTATCAGGTGACGTGCTTGTTGAAAGGAAGATTCATTCCAAGATTTGTAGCTGCTGGTATACCATCTTTAAAGAAGGTTGATTGTGACTCCTGAATTTAGGAATCTATCAGTGCATTGAAAGAGGGTTCCTTGTAAGATTCATGTGGTTTACCTGCTAGTAAGTTCTTAAAGGAAAGTTGAGTATGACTCCTATATTTTGAAACATATTAGTGTATTGAAGGAAAGTTCATTGTACGACTCCTGCATTTCGGCACCTAGTAATTTTTTGAAGATGGATCCTATTTTAGATCAGTAAATTTTTTTAATTATCCTTGCTGAGCAAGCAAGAGTCCACACCATTACTTTCCACATCATTACTGCGAAACTGTAATTGCCGCTGGAATTCCCATGACATATAATTGAAAAGAAGTGTGACACAATGACTTCATCCTCAATAGATATTTTGTAATCGATAAAAGCGATAGACAAATGGCGTTTCAAAAGAGAAGAGCAATGCGAATAACAGAGAGGATGAACATAGGATATCCTTCATTGCACGTTTATCAAAGAAACAAAAAAACCCATAAGTCGTTAAAGTGAATTTGAAACGTCATTGGACGAAGTTCTGATTTTGTATAAATATCGAGGCATATATTTCAGAAGTCTAACAAAGTATCAGAAGCAAGTGGATAACCTCGCAAATCAGGTAAGGTTTTTTTTTTTTAACCTTTTTTGTAACTGTTGTTGGATATTCGATTCGATTTTATATATATCAAAACGTTTACAGTAGGTCATACGGTTTATCATTAATCCCAATGCCGAAAAAGGGCTAACATGTTTCTCTAAAATTGTCAGAATTTTAGAAAATTATTAAGTACTTCGTGGCCATAACAAAAGTCTTCGAAAGTCATAATCTGGTACTTAAATGGTTCTACGTTTTTGTAGCCGGTGACTTGCTAAAATAAATATAAATATTATTGAAACGCCTCAAAACTTGTGTCAACTTAATTTTGTCGAAAACTTGAGAGGGTCCAATAACTTCATGACTCCCCACCCCAATTTTCTTCGCCCCACCCCCCCCTCCGGCGATAAATAATGACCGGTCCCTAATTATTTTCTGGGATAACTCCCGTTAAAAATACGCTATATTGGTTTTAACGTAAAGACATGTGTGAAAAATACCATTCACGTAACGATTAGTCCAGGAACGCGGTGACTCTGCATGCAATAGCGTTCCGTTAATCGTGGAACGAAATTGCTTCTTTAAGCCAATGCCAACTGGTCAAGCCAAGGCCTGCTGGGATTGATATCGCGTCTCTCGACTCCTGACTCACAGCCAGTTCAAGCGTGTGCCAGAAAGTTGATGAATTTTAACGGTGCTTTAGTAAAATAAATGTTGGCGATGTAGAGTCACCTAGCCTGGAGCCAGGAAACTAAACCCACAGCTTCTGTCTGTCCCAGACGGACCTGTAGCAAGGGATGAAATATGAACCAATAATTTCAGCATGGATATTCCCGCGTGTGCATTTATAAACTCCTATTTAAAGTGAATGCACCAACAGTAAACACGGCCTACGTCTAAAACTAGCTGACACAGACTGAACTGAGGTTGGTCTACATTTTAAGTCTAAATAGAAACTTTAGCTGGTTTAAATATATGGCAAATAAAAAATAATGATTCTAAGATTATTAGGCTGAGGCTTTTCATTGGTTTATGCTTTTTTAAGTATTAGTTAAGCTACATATTAGGCACATGACATTATTTTTCTGCTGCCAATTTGTTGTAGCTCTACAGCTGAGCACCGTATTATTAGCCAAATACGGCAGAATTGGTATGGCGTAAATAACCAACACGATGACGTACCTTTCCTTCACGCAAAAAGGTCTTTAGGTAGCCTACCAAAGAAAAGAAAATTAGGCCTAATGTGTAAGGTAATTTTTCTCCAGGAGACAAAGAATCATCATTATAATCACTATAGGACCCCTGGCACCATCTGCTATCAATTACCTGAACTAATAATTATGTACCTATTATGAGGAGTAGGGGTACACGCGCGTATGATTTTAATGTGGTCTGACTGAGTGCAACAAAATCGTGTCATACAGTGAAGCTAAAATGGAGGCAAGCAACTAGGTTGGAAGTTACGCAGACGAAAACACCAACGATTGTTTTGCAACGAGCTCGTGAAACCTTCATACCATGAAGTTATTAAGCTCAAGCATAGGATTCTAGCCGTGTACGACACTAAATAATATATTGCGACGAATGGAGTGTGATATTCGAATGCGAACCTTGTATTCCGAACGCCAGCGATCAGATCCGAATCCTGTTTTGGTTGTGTGTGATGCTAACTCCTTTTCTGAGCTCGAGAGAGAACTCATGAGTTGTCGTTTCACAAATTGGTTCGTAACATTATTATCTAGTTATGGTGCTAATTTTATTGCCATTATTTTTTTTATTATTATTTTTAAAATAAATTGAGCACATTTCGCATAGTGATAACGAATTTTTTGTTTTGTTTCAGGTCTAATTCCCTACGATGTTCCGTGGAGTCTGTTTCGCTTTGGTGTTGGTGTCAATGGCATTATTGGTTAGGTCGGATGAACAACCAAAGGAAGAGGAAGTGACGACAGAAGGTGAGTTATTAATAAAGCTAATGCTTTTTGTTCACGATAATGCTCACGTTACATTAACGGCGAAAAAGAAAATTCGAGCGGCTGCCGCGACTACTCAGTCGTAACCGGTGTTTTCCACAATCCCACCACTTCCGCCATCTTTACAACGAAAATGTTGAGGCGCACACCTCTATCACGCGCTGCAACAGCGATCTCTATTACACAATCTAAAAGTAGTAACCAACACAATTGCCGGTTAAAAATGTGTTAGCTTTCAGGCCAAATGTTAGATTTTGCGCGTAACTGTCAGCTTTAAGTCTCATCTTTACGTACTGTTTTAATTTCGTAAGCAGCAGCTGATGGAGAAATGGGATCGAGAGTAGACCTATTCATTTATGCAACACGGTATCGAGACTTCAGACAATGTGATTGTAGGTAGAATTTTCAGCGTTTAGGCCTAATTTTTTCACCTGGCGTTTTAATTTCGTAGCAGCTAATGGATAATTTGGTTCGATAGTATGCATATTCATTCATACAACACGGTATCGAGAGTTTTTTTTTTAATGAACTTAATGTACGTCGTTAACGAAATCCTACTGTTTTTTTTTTTGCTGTTGCGTGTCTTCCTGTAGTGGTTAAATATGACGATGAAATGTTATTATTGCATTGAGTTACGTTGTGAAAGCCTGTTAGGTATAAGGAAGCAACGATGTGTTAATTTTGCCGTGTTTTTTAAACTCTACTTGACTACTATTAAAGAGGTGACGGACGGACAAAAGTATGGTTGCTATAGACTTCCCAGACATTTCGGCTGCACAGGTCTAAAACACCAGGCCTGCGCTCCGTGCTTGAACCAAGCCGTACATTTGCCAAAATTGATTTTACGTATAAAGCAGCGATACGAACGTCATACTGATGCCAAGGCTAGCGTCTGAAGACGGTCATTGAGCTAGCCGCACTGGATACAAATGATGGTGAAAGACGGCGTCTTTAGTCAAGCCGATCCTGTCGAAGCGACTTTCTTAGGCCTGAAATGTTGGGGAGAATTTTTTTTTCACCTTGATGCGCCCGCACACTAGGAGTCATATAGCCTCCAAATGTTACCAGGGGTGTAAGTGTATAGAAAGATACGCCGATTACATGGTTCCATTCGTTGTAACGCAAACCGAATAATATTTTTTTTCCTGTTTTGTTACAGGTGGGGATATCGCTCCGAGATACGGCTTTGGCTACGGAGGATATGGCATGGGTTTTGGAGGATATGGAGGTTATGGAGGTTATGGAGGCTTTTGGGGGCGGTAAACGATAGGAAATGGAACAGACTTTAAACATATTTTGTACTTAATGGACTGCATTGTTTGTGAAAATAAAAAAAAAACCCTGCAATTAAATACATGATTCGACTTATGATTTACTTTGGAATTTTTATGTTGACCTTTCTTACTAACAGTATTTGTTAATGTTTCACTTTGCGGCGTTCACCCTGCAGGCTATGCTACCGTTGGAACAACGGTCAACGAAGTGAAACAATTGTACAAGCTCTGGCAATATAATGGCTGATGAAACCTTTCAGCCACTCAGCACCTTACATTTCAATGGCACCCGGACAGGGACTCGATCTGTGGACCCTATACCCGTCAGTAATACTAAACCCCAACAGTGCAAAGTCTGAAGGGCTCCGATGCAAGTGTTACGACAGGAATTGCTATAATATACTAATGAACATGGAAAATCGTCTAACTGGAAATTCGTATAATGGAAAATCTTCTTACTGGAAATTCGTATAATGGAAAATCGTCTAATGTCCCTACCTCGCTCGCTGCGGCTATGCATATAACATCAGAAACAGCAGGTAGACGTTTATCCATTATACGATTATCCATTGTACGATATTCCGTTCAGACTCTTTTCCAGATTTTTTATTTATGCAGATATTAGACAATTATCCCATTAGACGATTTTCCAGTCCGACGCCCCTGCTGGCGTTGCAGCCAGGAGAAAGGACCTAGGACCGAAAAAGGGCGTGCCCTAGCGTGACCTTTTTCTGAAAGTTGCCCCTTTTCTCCTGGAGGTATGTGAACGCATGCTAACTGAATGAAAGGAACTAGGACAAAAATCATATGGGTTGTTGGCTTTACTGTAACCGTTTAGAAGTTACATGCGAAGAAACTCGAAAATTGAAGGCTAATCAGAAATAAAACTACTTTTTTGGCTATATACGTGTGCTACATACACAAACTGTGAAATCATCATGTGACTGAAGCATGTGTCTCTGGATTAATCCCTTTTCAACTGCATTCATTAAAAACATTGTTTTAGCTTTTCTTGAGATAACTAATTTACATCTGCCAGTGGGCGCAAAAAACTAATTTTGGAAAAAAAGTGGTGGGGAAACATGAAACTTTGAAATGTAGCAACATTTTTCGCAACATCAGGAGATTTTTAGATTAATTATTTTAAGTACGTACTTTTGTCGGTAGCGGGATTCGATCCGACGTCCAATGGCTTTGGAGCCGACCACTCTAACCACTGGCCTGTGTTTGCTCGCCTTGCTTGGGGTCGCATTTACGGAGTTCATTCGGGCTTAAGTTTTTTCTACACTTCTGCTAGGTGTCCGGCATAACAGTCATCTGTAAATACGAAGAACGGGTCATGGAGGGTTACATTTTTTAAATTGACTGAGTGAGCGAAGTAAACGAGATCCTGCTTAACTCAACGATTTGGCACTTTCCTCTTTCTGTTTGTTTGTTCCGCACTTATGGCCAAACGCATACCGATGTGAATGATACTTGATTGGAATATTCTTCGAGTACACCCGAACGATGAATGTACTCGATTTTGAGATGAAAAAATGAGAAGTTAGGGGTTGAAATTCGAGGTAGAGCACTGGACAGAAATCCTTTAGGTAAATATCACGAAGACTGGATAGTGTATGTTCACGAAGTTAGCCTTTAATGCCGGATATTTTCTCTGTTAATCATAAGGAAGCAAGTACAAATAAATGCACCCTCGACACAAGGTTAATGTTTTTTTGTTTTTTTTTTAAACTCCGGCGGTGAAGGCAGGGTTGGATTAAATTCATAAAGTGTCATAAAATTCATTTCAGTTTATTCAGATTGGTCTACAAATCCAACCAGATCGTCAAGATTAAAGGTTTAAGGGTTTAACGAGCGTTAACCACTCCTGGTCAAGATTATCTTGACCAACATAATAATGTTTTTTTTTCCCCGAACATCCTGTCCATCTAGCAGTCTAGAATGTCAAGGACAAGATCCCTTAAAATAATGCTGTCGGGATATACTGTCGACATTTCCCCCACCAGCTGATAAGGCTGATCAGGTTGATCCTTCTATAACACGGTTTCTAATTGCCGTTTTCGAAAATATCCACTACCTGTAAATTTTTGCATTCAGTTCCTGCAATGCTGTCTCTCCCTTGAGATTTCTTTTCTCTGTGTAGATACGGCCAGCTGCGCAACCCAACCCAACTGCGCCTTCCTATAAAAGATTTCGGGCATCTTTTTACCTCTCGACCTGTCATGGTAGTGACTCAAAATGAGAGGAAGGGTGGGTACAAGTAGTGTATATTTTCATTTGAGCAATAGAAACCAACTTTGACCCCAGTCCCCTTACAGGTAAAATTGGGCGTTTTGTTCTCGACTTTCTTAAAGTGCACTGGAAATCGTTTTAATATACACATTTTTTTCCATATTTTTCACTGATAGGACTCCTCAAATCCTCTTTTTTCTACCAAATTTAACAAATGAGCTCGAAGCAGAGACGTAAATTTGTTGCTTTGACTACTAAAGGAAAAGGTATCACTTCCCCCCCCCCCCTCCCCCCACCTTTGGTTTGGAGTCTTTCTGTTGTATATCAGGTTTTTTGGACGAAGGCAGACTTGCGTTTCTTTGTCTCTCATGTTAAATAAACTGTTATTTTGCTTCCGTTAAGGTAGTTACCCATTTCGCCGAATCCTGTTTCTCCGAATGCAAATATTCGTCTAAAATATTACAGAACTTAAATAAGTATTCCTACTTGGAAGTAACTTGTGATTAAATGGGGTTTCTGATGTAATATGTCCAGCCGCAGTGAGGGCGGCAGCGCGAGCGAGGCAGGCAATTTGGGCGGAAAATGATTGGACGAAACAAGGTTCGGCGAAATGGGAATTCCCCTTTCACCGAAAAGTAAGACGCTGAATAAAATTCGGCGGAATGGGATTTGGTGAAACGGGATGCGGAGAAATTCATCATAATTAAAGCCATTAGTGCCACTGAAGTGCTCCCTTGCTAAACACGAAAAAAAAAATACAAGGCCGAAAAGCGTGTTTGACGAGGGTCCTGGGAACTGGAGAAAAGAGAGTTTGAACAACCGAGTGGTCAGTTCCACGGTCTTCGAGCCAAGCACACGCGAGATTAAATCCCTTACTGACTTATGTAGTCATGGTACTTAAAAAAAAAGACCTCTGTAGAGTAGATATTGGGAGTTAAAGAATAATCGTAAAAGAACTGGCGTAACTGAAGAAAGTTATTATGTGAGGTACTTATGCAAAATTAAATTTATCACAACGTTATGAATGGGTCAGTTACACCTACAAAAAACAAACTTCCAAATTGAGGCTTAATTTTCATATATGCCGATTTTGCAACATCATTTTTGATAAAACACGATATGCACACATATAGCCTACCAAATCATGGTGTTACGTATGGCTTGGTATACAGGGTGAGGCAGAAAGGACGGAACACCCTTGGCAATCACAGATGGTTAATGTTATGATAATGAAACTTTGCAT
>JAHWFP010184104.1:0-20118 GCA_023313725.1 Lithobius niger | reverse complement strand
AGCCAACTAACCATGAATCGATCACTGACCTTGACGCATATTTTCAAGGTCATCGTGATGATAACTTTTTAACTATGCTTCGTAGAACTACAGTTTAAATTAGAAACTTGTAGACATTGGCAAGGCATGGCCATTGCAAAAATCAGAACGAAATTCGGTACACTAGTTTGCGAGTTACAAAAATTGCAAGCATCACATTGTTGTGCTGAAAAAAGTGGCTTTCCTGCCAAACAGTGAGTGTAAAATTAAGTCTAGTGGTCCTCAAAGTACATGAAGCATGCTTGGAAATAAACAGCAACCGACGCACTGATAACTCGACACTAGCGCAACACAACCTGCTACATTACACGTATAAACAGAATGGTGCTGCAAACTACAGCATCTTATGTAAGTTGGCGTAGTTTAGTCACCGTGGTCGTCTAGAAATGAAACTAATGTTGTTCCTCCCTCAGGTTAACATTTCTGATTTTGTTTCAGAGCTGATCACGGTTAATGAATTATGCCAATTTGCGTATGCTGCCAACACCATTACCTACCAATACAATGCATGGTGTACGAAAGAGCCTGACAGAACTGTTTGGCAGGAAAGCCACTCGGCCAGCACAACAGAATGATTCTTGTAATGCCCGTAACTCCTAAACTAACGTACCGAATTTCGTTCTGTTTTTTGCATTGGCCATGCCTCGACACTGTCTACAAGTTTCAAATGTACACTGGGGTTCTACGAAGCATAGTTAAAAAGTTTGCATCACGATGACCTTGAAAATATGCGTCAAGGTCAGTGATCGATTCATGGTTAGTTGGCTCCCCGTTCGCCTACATACCATGCAAAGTTCCATTATCCTAACATTAACCATCTTTGATTGCCAAGGGTGCTCCGTCCTTTCTGCCCCACCCTGTATAAGATAATTTTCTCTAACATCGGGCCCTTTAATTACTTACGAGTCAAAGTAGACTTCTTACATAGGGACCGGCCATTCATGAAGGGAGGAGGGAGGGAGAGGAAATCTGGAGGGGGGGGGGGTCCCTTTGGACAGGGAATTTTTTGGACCCTGTTGGGAGGGGAATTCATGGAAAAACACTGACCAAACTAAAGGAAAGTGTCAGATTTGGACCTCAAAAATGATACTTGCTGTAGTCAAAATTTCTAAAAATCACTTCAGCTTCTGGGGTGGGAAAAAGCGGCCCCAGAACGCTCACGATGAGATGTTTTGCAATGTTTTAAAGCTGTCAATGTCAGTCCTACGTATAGTGTATTTTTTTCAATAAACTTTCTAGAAAAGGCTTTGCCCATGGTTCCTTGGCTTCTTCTGTCTTTCAGGTGTTGACTATGTTGGGAGTTGGACATAAACAAACAGTGCGTTCATCATACTTAATTGTATAAAAATGGACAGAAGATGGGTGTAAAGAACATAGGTGTTTTACAGAACATATCGTACGTGACATGTTGCTCATATCGATATGTCTTTCCTACATAATTTGCTATTAGGGCGCGTTTAGGCAAGGACAATTTCTCGCTTACTAGCTTTTACTTGGTCAATACAAAAATCTGCTGGCTACTTCTCGCCTTTACTGGAGAATGTGGCTTTCGAGTTGTCTATACGTATAGTAACCATGGCAACAACGCAGACGCAAATCTCCTCCTCGTGTCTTCCGACACGACGTACGATGCGTGCAACACGACAGCGTCGATTTATGATAACTAGAAAACAATTTTTATTGCAGTACAAGACGACGGACAGATTTCTGAATGCCGGTATTCGATGCTTTGTCTTCGATTCGACAACCCCGAAATGGACGCCATGTTGGATTTTGAATTCTCGCTGCGAGTAGGTATTTATTCTACCGTCGATTGATCACTGCTAGAAGCTGTTTTTTTCAGCGAGAATAGCAAATTTTGGAAATAGCGTGAAATGGCAACAATGTTGTAGCAATGTTTAAAATGACTGTTGCACTGTGTTCTTTATCCGTGCAGTTATTTATAACACATTTAATGTGTTGTCTGTTACCGCATTCATTTAATAGAAACTGGAAATTAATCGTAAATAAATAACGGTTGCCTAGCAAATAGCTTTCGGCGAGCGAGATGGTCTCGTTGCATAAACGAGCCCTTACCCGTCCAATACCCACGTCTTTCCAACACGTTTTGCTCATAATGATCAAGGCATGCCTTTTCAACGCATTTTGGCTGATACCTAGCCGATACCCATGCATTTCCAACACATCTTGCTCATACATTACACCACCAATGTCTTTCATACAAATTTTGCTGAGATCAAACCAATATACCAGTGCCTTTAACAATATTTAGCTAAAACCACTACCAATCCTATTAAATAGGTCCCTGCTCCTTGAGAAATTATATATACGGACCACAAAAATATAAACTGGCACACAAAAATTATAATTTCATAAACTTATTAGCCTATCAGACTTGGGTCACAGAGAAGGACATGACATTTATCTAGTGTTTAGTCGTGGAATATCACTTGTGTCTAGTGCCTATACATGGTGTATCGTCGATGTTCAATTACAGCCACAACTAAAATAATTTAAAAATCGAAACATGGTGCAGTGAATGTCGTTTTATGCCTCACAACCTTCCGCTACAATATTACAGCCGAAAAGAATGAAACGATTAGCCGTTACATGGAAAATTTCAAACACAACATGGTTTGCATAGTTATCCATTTTCTTGCCTTTGTCTTCGTTTTAAATTCTCGACGCAGGATTCAAAATACTTCACATTAAATTCATGAGCTTGAACGTCTGCTAACTTTATCATATTTCCCAGAGAAAGTTACCTCTCCGCCATGTTTGAGCTGTGTAACCTGCTTTCAAGATGTTACTAGCTTTGAAGACGCGTGGAGTCATACGAACCGTCCTTCAAAACATTACTATACGTCAAAACGCTGGAGTAGTACAGTCTACTTACTATCAAGATAGGTAGATAAATAGATAAAAAGACTACAGCAGCAGTGACAAAACCAACTTTCTTTTTTACACTAACTTCGTAAACGAAGGATTCGCAAAATCAACCTTTCTCGAGACATTACTATCTGGCACTATGCAGTCATACAATGAATCTTCCTTTAAGATATTCTAGTGGTTGGTTACGGCCGTGCGGTTATTTGGTAATAATTCCAAAATCAGCAATGTGGGTATCATGAAACTAGGTGTCACGGTAGGACTCTTCTCCCCTCCCCCCCCCCCTCTTCTCACCCGTTTTGAAGCTCTCAGTTCTCTTATAACAATACAGCACGATGGGATCGCAACAATGAACGAGGACGAGGAGTGATGGGATCCAAGATTAAGGGCTGTTATCCTGGATCCCAGCATTCCACGTGGATCCCACCCCCCGTTTGTGTTAAATGAAAAGTGGAAGAAAACAAACAAATTTAATAAATTTACTGAAACAAATAAAAAAAAAACATTAGAGATATAAAAAAAAAACGTTCAGCAATATTCACAACAGTGCAACTGCTGCTTTCCAAACGTTGATTTCATTAAACGACAAAAAGGAATACAGGAACCGAATATACTTAATTACATGGAACAATTTTTGAAAACAACGCCACCTCAAACGTCAAAAAAATCGTTGAAATTCATGTTAAGTACAGCACTGCAACCGCTTTTAAAATTAATCGTTGCTTTTTTTCGTTGCGTGTAGTATTGCGTCTTAACGAATATTCTACACAAACTTTCTTCTGGCCAAACGCAACAATGTATTCCACTCGCACTCACTTACGCTCAAAAATATACGTCGGGCTGACAGCTTCAAAACGGGTGAGAAGAAGGATATCGCCCGCTTTCCTCATGCTGGAATCCAACAATGGCTATGGCGCTCCGCGCCCTCGACATTGTTAGATCTCAGCACTCGGAAAGCGAGTGAAATCCTATACGTTCACGAAACTGGCATTTGTGCACGAAACTAGCTGTAACTATATCTTATATGCAAAAAGTGCTGAAACTTCTCAATCCTATACGTCCCACATGCATTTTAAGCCAAACCACAAGTCCATGCGCATATTGAGCTTGTGAGTGTAAACCCACAATAAAATGGGCTACCTATAAATGGCACGTTCATACTTTCCTAACATGCTTCGTTTACTCTGGGTAGGACGGGGGGGGGGATCATTATTTGGCACACCCTGCATATAAAACTCGGCTCATCTCAGAGCATTATGAAGAGAGCAGTCGAAACGTCGAATTTTTATGTACATTTGTGCACTTTCCGCCTTTTACTTTATGCGAAAGTTATTGGTTAGAAACTATTGGTTATCGATTTTAACGCACGGCTGCGATGATTTGGCCGGCGAGACATGCAAATACCACGGTTGGAACATCCAGCTAACTCGTATTTAATTAAAATGTTTTGTGTTTGTGTTTTATGAAAATTGCTTCAAGAAAACTATGATCAATCAGTATCTCAATACAAATGAAGGTCATACCATTTTAGTTTTTGGAGGAGGAAGTGTGTGATAGACGGACGAGTTATTTCGCTCAGATTTTGTGGAGGAGGGGGGGGGAGCGGTGGGAGTTAGACAGTTTAAGCGTCGGTTTTTGCTGGAATCTCGATCGTGTTTATCGAAGCGTTTAACGTGTTTGGAGTAAATAATTCGATATTGACACAGCAGGGTTAACGTGACATTGCTGGTTCAGTCTGGAAAGATATGTAATTCATTTTGTGCGTTTGTCGTTTGAGAATTGTTTTAAAAATACGGTAATAGGGTGTTGGTATGAATGAAGGTCATTCCATTTTAGTTTGTGGAGGGAAGGGGTGGGGGAGTTAACGCTGACATGTGAGAGTTTGCAGGGAGGATTTCATTCCTTTCGTTTTGTACCTTTTTATTGCGTTACGTTTTTTTCGCACGCTACATTTGGTTGTTGGTGTGGGCGTTCTCAGTCGCGTGATCCGGAAGTGTCAAAAGTGTGGGTTGTCGGCAAAAGTGTGGGGTAACTTGATAACCCACACTTTTTGCGATGACGCACAATTTCACACGAAAAAAATGTGACTGCTGTCCTCAAAATCTGACGAAACAAAAAAAAAAAAAGAAGAAGAAAAAGAAATGGACCAGAAAACTAGATTGGCATTTCAAAATGGATTTCATCAATTTGGACCAGAAATTACTGATATATACCCCAAAACAAAACTTGTTAAGGATTCCCGCCAAGCTTTTCGGCCGTGTGAAGTCGTGATATCAAACGCCAAGATATTTCGCCAAGCTAATCCCACCGACTAAGACTTTAAAAGGTTAAATGAAATAATTGAAAATTGCGCTGTAAGCAATTTTCATACATTTCATTTAACCTTCGAAGTATTACTCGGTGTGATTAGCTTGGCGAAAGAGCTTGGCGTTTGATATCACGACTTCACACGGCCGAAAAGCTTGGCGGGAATCCTTAACAAGTTTTGTTTTGGGGTAGATTTAACTTACGGAAATTTAGCGTGACGTCACAGCCGTGGTATAAGGTATAAAATCCTACGTTTTAGCAGCTACTAATAATTTGAAGGAAGATTAAGTTCTAAAAGTGCTTTTTAAGATTAATTAAAAACGCAGGAGTCAGATCAGAAAACTTTCTTCAAGACATTACTAGTGCAGTGTAGTCATACAACGAATCTTCCTTTGAGGAGAGACAAGCATGCTATAGTCACTCAGCGAACCTTTCATTAAGATATTACTTGCTGCTAAAACGAAGGAGTCACACAATCATCCTTTCTTCAAGACATGACCAGCATGCAGTCATACAATGCAGTCATACAATGACCCCTCATTTGAGATGTACATGGGACAACAATTTTGGAGTCAATCAGTTAACTTTCCTTCAAGATATCGCTTGCTGCTAAAACGCTGGAATCACAAAGTGAAACTTCCTTCGAGATAATACTAGCACGCAGGAGTGTGTAAGTAACCATTCTTAAAAAATTACTTTCCGCCAAAATTTAGGAGTCATACAATTAATCATTCGTCAAGCCATTGTTAAATACACATACCCATTTTTCAAGGCATTGGTTACTAGCTTCTAAACGCAGGAGTCACACAATGAAGTTTCTTTCTGCTAAAGGGCTGACGACTATTGGGTTAATGAAGAAGTATTGTGATCGATCTTCAAACACAAATACAGGCAAAAAACTGCCTTAACTAGGAGTCTGCTTGTTTCACAAATTTTAAATGCACTCAAAATACACATATACCCACTCACACGATACGACTTAATATATGAAACAACAAACACAGACAAATATAAAAAAAAAAGTCTGTATAATACACAAATTATGGGTGCACGCACAAACACCGAAACATTAAACTTTTCAAACGATAAACTGGGCTTTCTTTCTGACATAACCATTGATCAAAAACAGTCTTTGTTCCCTGGTATTGGAGTTCAAATCATAGTTTGTTGCGTTTGAGTGAACTCCAATCCGTTTTTATTCGTGTACCTTCACGGCTGTGGTATGGGGATACGAGCTCTTAATGTTTTTTTTTTCTAAACGGCGAAGCCTTTTTTTGCTCAGTTAATACAATTAATAATTCGTCAAGCCATTGCTAAATACACATAACCATTTTTCAAGTCATTGGTTACGAGCTTCTAAATGCAGGAGTCACACAATGAAGTTTTTTTCTGCTAAAAGGCCTGCGACTAGGGGGTTAATGAAGAAGTATTGTGATCGCTATAGCAATAATACGTAGCAAGACAATATGAGATTACCTCCATTGTGGCCGTCAAAATTGGATTGCATATGTCTTTTGTGCTTCCATTGTTGGGAAATCGATATTTGTGCAGGGAAGGCATACATTAACTCCTCCGTAAAACCAACAGTCGTTTTAATTTAAAACAATAGTGTCAACTAGTAAACAATCTGTAATAGATACTTAAAACACAAAAAAAAAGTCGCCTAAAGAACCTTGTTCCTGTACTGAACACTGAATAACATTTTGTTTTACTCTTATCTACTCTTGTATACCCTTTTGTACCTCTGCACCCTTTGTACCCTTTCCTAACCCATTTGCACCCTTTCGTGCCTTGTGAACCCTTTTGTAGCTTATCTATCCTTTTGTATCCTTCTATACCATTATGTACCCTTTCGTATCCATTTTTAACATTTTGTACCCATTTGTACCATCTCCTTTTATACACCATTTGCATCCTTTCATACCCGTGTGCTGTTTTGTAACCTATGTACCCTTTTGTACCCTTCTGATATATCCTTTCATACAATTTTGTACGATTTTGTGACCTTTCATGCCCGTTCGTACCCTTTTGTAGTCATTTGATAACTTTCGTACCATTATGTATAAGCACTTATGTAGTGTTTAACCACCATTCGGTAGTTAGGAGGAGGAAGGGGCCTAAGGTCCACTTACACCAACCCTATGCTAAGGAATCGTGGTCCCACAAGAGAAGTAAAGCGCCAGAAGACCAAAGTGTTCTCTCACAGAGTCAGGTCTTTTTCACGAAGTTTTGAAGCACCGCTGTGGTTAAGTGTCGTCTAAAAAGAACCACAGAGGTGCTCGTGATGGCCAAGTCCGAAAGTGAGTTCCAGGCCGGAACAACACGTACTGCAAAGTAGACTCTACGAGATTCCTATTTGATCTTGGAATGCATTAACTTTAAAGAATGACCACGTGTAGATGTGACAGGGTATACATCGAAAAAAAGGAGGTCAGCACCCATCATGTACTCTTTTTTACCCTTCCATGCCCTTATCCTTTTGAACCTTCATAAACTTATGCTCTTTGGATACTTTTTGGTACCCTTTCGTACCCTAATGTACTCTTTGGTACCCTTTCGTACCCTAATGTACTCTTTGGTACCCTTTCGTACCTTACGTATCCTTCTCTACCATATACTTCTTTACATATTTTTAATAATATTACTTTGTTTACTCTTTCTTTTACGTTTTGTTTGTAATTCTATGTACAATTTTGTACCCGTATGCATCGGATAACCAACGGCGTCGAGTGGGTTCTGCCAACAATCAACGAGTGGCGCAGCCGTGGCTGCAACAGTCAACAAATCGTGCTGACGTTCTTTAATTCAGAAGCTTCGGAATCCACGCCGAGAACCATATACGTGTGGTATAAGCATTCTTATGTACCTTTCATTTCTTTGTCTTTTATGTATTTACCCTTTATTTACTCTTTCACTTACATTTTAGTTTGGAATAATCTCTTTGTTACCTCTAATACTTAGCACAATTGCTTCAGAGCATCCGTATTTTCTACCCCACTAATACGGTCATACGTCAGGCTAAGCTCGGGAGATTCTTATCCCCAAGCAGGTTGCAAGCACCATGACCGACTGGTTGTTGCTGTGTTTGGTTAAAGCAGGTAATTAGTGGTTGATGCTGTTATTCGTTCCAAAGCTGACGCCATTTTGCCCAGCTTGCCATTATCTTATCATTCTCGCCTCACGCAAGTGAGTTGAGTATTCTGCTCTTATCTTGTAACCTTTATCGACTTATGTCAGCTTTCAAGCTTTTATCAAACCTTTTTTTAATTGCCTGCCCTTTGATAAATAAATAAATACATGGTTTTTCTTGTATCCAAGAGCAAGACTGGCAGAAGGAGATAGGCAGTGGTACAACGAACTACGCATGCAAGGCAACCAAATATGTGTAACATAACATATAACATAACATAACATAACATAACATAACATAACATAACATAACATAACATAACATAACATAACATAACATAAGTAACGTGAATACTCAACCAAAGTTGGAAACGAAAGGCTGAAATGGACAAAAACTGTTCCTCACTGCTGGCTAGCCTATCACCTCTCAGTATCACTACCTCTGACCAGATGCCTAGGAAATGAATTCCAAGGTGTGATTAGCCAGATACTGAAGAACTTGTGTCTGGTCACTGTCCTAGAACTGGGCTCTCACAGTTCTTGTGATTTAGATTATTGGCATATTTAAGGGCTTCGAGTAGATCGCCCCTCACATTGCGTTCCTCGAGTGTAATCAGGCCCAATCACCTAACATGTTCCTCGTATGAAAAGTTTTACAGGGAAGGAGGTAGTTTCTGCGTTCGTCTCTTGATCGATTTAATGGTATTCTTGTTTTTGACAAAGTACGGGTTCTACATCTGGACCCAATAGCCGAGATGATGTCTAATTTATACAACATACATCAGTCGCATGGTTCTTGCAGTCAGGTACTGGAAACCCATCCTGACTCTTCCAAGAATCTAATTGGCTCTGCTAGCTGTGTATGGCATTGGGTAGCCACCTTCAAAGCCCTGGTGAATGTAACCCCCCAGCATATTAGTGTGTTCCTCACCAATAAGTGTATTGTTAATGATTTAATAAAAACCAGGATTACTTCCGCCAAGCTGAAGTTCTTAACGTTGCCAAAATCAAAAGATTTGCTTATTTTCCACTGTCCACCTTTGAAGTACATCAAGATCGCTTTGCAGAAAGTACTGGTCTAACAAGGAATGAATACGATGGTAAATCTTAACATCATTCGTAAAACGATTACACAAGTTCACAACAGCACCAGGCAAATCATTGAGAGAAAACTCAAGAGAAAACACCTCCGAGAAAACTCGGAGAAAACACCTCTGCCAGAAACACGTCGGGTGCAGTTGGAAAGGAGCTGATAATAGAGGTGGGTTGGTAAGAGAATGAGTCGGCTTCGACTTTGCCTGTTTTACGTAGTAGGATAGAAAATAATCAATGTACCTCGCACCCACAGTGAGCTCTAATGAGCTCGGGGCACGTTTACGCAACCACTTGCTTTTGCATTCTCGCAGCTAGAAGCTAGAAATCACCTCAAATTCCAACATGGCGGCGGTTTTATGTCGGCCACCTCGCAACGAAAACAGCAAATAACGTGAGTTCAGAGGGGTTTGGGAAAATTGTTTCGTCATGAGGAATTCTTTATATTATTGGCGCGGATTATAAGACTGCAAGTATTTACTCAAACGATGTCGGATTTAGCTAATCCATTTAGCGTTGTTACCATGGCAATGTCACCTTTGCCTAGCTGCGAGAATGCAAAGGCGAGTCGCTGCGTAAACGCGCCCTTATTGTACAACTCGTGCGTTTGGAAACCTACTAGAGTTTTAAAAGAAGGTTTAATGTGTAACTACATGTGTTTTGGCAGCTAGTAATATTCTAATCAAAAGACACTGTATTTTAACAACTAACATCGTGAAGGAAGGTAGCTTGTGCGACTGTTACGTTTTAGGAGCAAGTAATAACTTGTTGTTATAAGGTCCATTGTGTGACACCAACATTCTGGCTCGTAGAATATCTTAAAGAAGGATTCACTGTTCGAATCAGTATTATGACAGCTATAGTAATGTCTTAATAGTAAGTTAACTGTGCAGCTCCTGCGTCTTGGCATATGGTAATCATATCAAAAACCAAAACTGGTAAAAAGAAATGCCAAAGTTCCGAATGTTTCGGCTCTTCAAAGGAGTGATGGCAACACACCAAAACATCCGTTAAGTTAATCGCACTGGAACATTGCTTGGAGAAAGGCTCATTGTATACCTTAGTGCATTTTAGCAACTGCTAATATCTTGAGTAAAAGTTGAATGCATGATGCGGTTTGACTGCTTGTATGTTTTGAAGGAAGTTCTGTTTTGTAATTCCTCGTTCTGGCCATACTAATGTAATAAATGGATTGATCGTGTGACTGAAGATCTTTGGCATGCTTTGAAGGAAGCTTGAAAGTAACTAAATGGCATGGTCGTTTCGGGTTTTTGTGAGGCCTATCTTGGAGTGTGCTTGCCAGGTGTGGTCGCCTCACCTAATAAAAGACATTAAGCATGTTGAGTCGGTCCAGAGATCATTTACCAAGAGGATACCTGGTTTGCGTGATTTGCCATACGAAGAGCGCCTCAGGCGACTTAATCTTGAATTGTTGGAATTTTGTCGACTCAGGGCCGATTTATGCATGGCATACTCCATAAGAAATGGCGCTGGTTCTTGTCTTAATTTTCTTTTCAACGTCCGTGGAAATGATCGATCTAGGGGACACCCGTGGAAGCTGGTTGTCGGCCACGCCAGGAAGGATTGTCGTAAATACTTTTTTTCCTTGCGCGTGGTTGGCCTTACCGGAGGAGGTTGTTTCTGCAACTTCCCTGCAGGTTTTTAAACACAGACTAAAATCTGTAGACCTGCGTAAGTTCCTTAAGGTTCCCTAGGATTTAGGGCGTGGAACTGGAAGACATTCTAAACTATTGGATTTTTTACCCGTTCTTAAATTAGGTACTGGTGTTAGCGGCCCTCACTGTCCCTTCCAGTTCCTGTGTTGGGTTACTGGTCCATACACAAACGTTACTACTATTACTAAATATTTCTAGGGGATGTAGAACGGTTGAAGATATGTTTCAGTGATGGAACAGAGGTCCCACAATTTCCACACACATATAAAACTATTTAATTTTTGAGACAATTTTCCTTGTCTTGTTCACGTAGAACACAACAGACGAAATTACAAACCCTGAGTCACTACATGAAGTGTAAAATACCAATCAATACCTACAATTTTTAAAAAATGAACACTTAAAAAAGAATGAGGCAGTTTTAAGCTGTAGACAGCCCACCGTCATCTTGCCATGTGTCAGAGTTAGTCAGGCGATATTGACTAGTAAATTCTTGTAGAACTGAAACCAAGTTTGCATATTGGGGAAATTTATAATGAAAGGTTCATTGAATAACTCCACGTCTTTTAGCAGTAACATCTTACAGTAGAGGAAAGTTAATTGTGTGACTGCTTTTAAGCCACTAGTAACAACTTGAAGGAAAGCAGACTGAGAAACTTCTGAATTTTGGCAGCTAGGAAACTTTAAAGGATGGTTGTCTGTGTGGCTGCTATGTATAGCAACTAGTAACACCTTGAAAGAAAGATGATGGGTTGACTTCTACCTTTTGGCAGCTAACAACATGCTGAAGGAAGATTCAGTCCACGATACAGGCTTAGCTGCTAGTAGTACCATCTTAAAGGAAGGATGATGATGACTCCTACATTTTGGGATCTATCAGCATATTGAAAGAGTGTTCCTTGTAAGATTCATGTGGTTTACCTGCTAGTAATTCCTTAAAGGAAGGTTGGCTATGACTACTTTAATTTGGCACATAGTAGTGTATTGAAGGAAAGTTCATTGTACGACTCCTGCATTTTGGCACCTTGTAATTTTTTGAAAATGGATCCTATTTTAGATCAGTAAATTAGATTTTCTTTAATTAAATATCCTTGCTGAGCAAGCAAAAGTCCACACCAGTACTTTCCACATCACTACTGCGAAACTGTAATTGCGGTTGGAATTCCCATGACATATAATTGGAAAGAAGTGTGACATTGGAAGCATTGACTTCATCCTCAATAGCTATTTTGTAATCGATAAAAGCGATAATAAAGGGCGATTCCAGCAAACAGGTTGAATCAAAAGAGTATCAATGCGAATAACAAAAAGAGAGGAAATAGATAGGATATCCTTCATTGCACGTTCACCAAAGAAACAAAAAACCCGTAATTCGTTAAACTGAACCTGAAACGTCATTGGAAGAATTCTGATTTTGTATAAATATCGAGGCATATATTTCAGAAGTCTAAGAAAGTATCAGAAGCAAGTGGATAACCTCGCAAATCAGGTAAGGTTTTTTTTTAAACCTTTTTTGTAACTGTTGTTGGAGTATTCGATTCGATTTTATGTATATCAAAACATTTACAGTAGGTCATATATAAGGACGTTTATCATTAATCCCAATTCAGAAAAGGGGATGACATGTTTCGCTAAAACGGTCAGAATTTTAGATAAATTATTAAGTACTTCGTGGCTTTAACAAAAGTCTACGAAAGCCATAATCTGGTACTAAAATGGTTCTACCTTTTTGTAGCCGGTGATTTGCGCCACGTTTATACCAGGAGAGACATAACCATGGGCCCGTAAAGCTCGCCGGAGCTTCCATGATAATATACCCGTATGTTCCAAATCTCGTTCTGGAACGTGACCTGATGCGGCTAAATGTGCAACGTTGGTTGTTATTATTTTCTGGGATAACTCCCGTTAAAAATACGCTATATTGGTTTTAACCTAAAGGCAGGTGTGAAAAATATCATTCACGTTACGATTAGTCCAGAAGGGCAGTAACTCCGCATGCAATAGCGTTGTATTACCGTTAATCGTGGAAAGAAATTGCTTCTTCAAGCCAATGCCGACTGGTCAAGCCAAGGACTGCTGGGTTTGATATCGCGTCTCTCGACTCCTGACTCACAGCCAGTTCAAGCGTGTGCCAGAAAGTTGATGAATTTTAACGGTGCTTTCGTAAAATAAATTCTGGCGATGTAGAGTCACCCAGCCTGGAGCCAGGAAACTAAACCCTCAGCTTCTCTCTGTCCCAGACGGCCTTGTAACAAGAGATGAAATGTGAACCAATAGTTTCAGCATGGATATTCCCGCGTGCGCATTCATAAACTCCTATTTAAACTGAATGAACCAAAAGTAAACACGGCCTACGTCTAAAACTTGCCGACAGACACTGAACTGAAGTTGGCCTACATTTTAAGTCTAAATAGAAACTTTAACTGGTTTAAATATATGGCAAATAAAAAATAATGATTCTAAGATTATTAGGCCGAGACTTGTCATTGGTTGATGCTTTTTTAAGTATTAGTTAAGCTACATATTAGGCATATTACATTATTTTTCTGCTGCCAATTTGCTGTAGCTCTTCAGCTCTGATCACCGTGTTATTGACCAAATACGGCAGAATTTGTATGGCGCAAATAACCAACACGATGTCGTACCTTTCCTTCACGCAAAAGAAGTCTTTAGGTAGCCTACCCAAAAAAAAAAAAAAATTTGGCCTAATGTTTAAGGTAATTTTTCTCCAGGAGACAAAGAATCATCATATAATCACTATAGGACTGCTGGCGTCTTCTACGATCAGTTACCTGAACTAGTGTTTCGATACTGATTATGTTAATAAACCAGGCTCCACTCCTGTCCATCTCATGCAAACCTTTATTTAAACTATCCATATCGTTCGTTCCGCTCACTCTATTGGCGTTAAACCACGCTTCATAGTTTAGTTGATTTCTTTCCGATTACTTTGCCTGATGAAACTTTGACGTCGTGAGCAGTTTTGCGAACAGTTTTTCCCGTACTTGAGGGTAAAAAAAATCAAGTTGCATCAATAAAAATAATTTAATTATCTTTCATTTATCGTACTGTCATCTGTGTAGCTGCCTTAGTTCCAGAGGAGTAGGGGTACACACGTGCACGCACATGGCAGATTTTTAATGAGAGCTGACTGAATGTAACAAAATCGTGTCATACAGTAAAGCCAACATGGAAGCAAGCAACTAGGTCGGAGTTATGCACGCATAAACACCAACTATTGATCTGCAACGCGCTCGCGAATCCTTCACATCATGAAGTTATTAAGCTCAAGCAGAATCAGAACCTTTGAGATCGCTGGCTCTCAGCGTTTGGAGAATTCTAGCCGTGTACGACGCTAACTAATATACTGGGTATCCACAAATTGTTCACCTCATAAAGAAATTAAATTTTAAAATACGAAAACAGATATTAAAAAACTAAAGTGCCGACTGTTTATTAACTCAAAAAGTTTTTTATTTTTTTTGCAAAATTTCTGGTGGTGATGACCTCATAATAAACCTCCACATGTGCCCATTTTGTTGCTCGGAGAATATCCAGTCGAAAATTAATTTCTCCCAAACGTTTTTAAGCATATATTCTATACCGTTTTTATCGCCTGGGTGATCTTGTCCCATAATTCCTGCACAACGTTACCTTTCTTGCGTGCATTTTGCCCTTTATAAAGCACCAAAAGAAAACCCATGCAGAGTGATAAACACGGTATCAGTAGATGTGCTGAAAAATGTTTAGGGAGAAGTCGATTTTCGACTGGATATTCGCCAAGCAACAAAAGGAGCGCATTTGGAGGTTTATTATGAGGCCATCATCACCAGAAATTTTGGGGAAAAAAAACCTTTTTGAGTTATAAACAGTTTTTCAATATCTGTTTTCGTTTTTTTTTTCTATATTTAATTTCTTTGTGGGGTAAGTAATTTGTGGACACCATATACAGTATTGTGACCAATGGAATGTGATACTGGAGTGCTCACCTTATATTCCAAACGCCAGCGATCAGATCCGAATCCTGTTTTGGTTGTGTGTGATGCTAACTCCTTTTCTGAGCTCGAGAGAGAACTCATGAGTTGTCGTTTCACAAATTGGTTCTCGAAACATTATTATCCTGTTAGGGTCTAACTTCATTGCCATTAATTTAGCTTTGCTTTTTAGTTCAAAGATATAATTGAACACATTTCGCATAGTGATAACGAATTGTTCTGTTTTGTTTTAGGCCTAATTCCCTACGATGTTCCGTGGAGTGTGTTTCGCTTTGGTGTTGGTGTCAATGGCATTACTCGTCAGGTCGGATGAACAACCAAAGGAAGAGGAAGTGACGACAGAAGGTGAGTTATTCTGTCGATCTAATGCTTTTTGTTCACGATAATGCTCACGTTACATTAACGGCGATAAAAAAAAATCGAGCGGCTGCCGCGACTACTCAGTCGCTACCGGCGTTTTCTACAATTCCCCCACTTCCGCCATCTTTACAACGAAAATGTTGAGGCGCACACCTCTATCACGCGCTGCAACAGCGATCTCTATTACACAATCTAAAAGTAGTAACCAACACAATTGCCGGTTAAAAATGTGTTAGCTTTCAGGCCAAATGTTAGATTTTGCGCGTAACTGTCAGCTTTAAGTCTCATCTTTACGTACTGTTTTAATTTCGTAAGCAGCAGCTGATGGAGAAATGGGGTCGAGAGTAGACCTATTCATTTATGCAACACGGTATCGAGACTTCAGACAATGTGATTGTAGGTAGAATTTTCAGCGTTTAGGCCTAATTTTTTCACCTGGCGTTTTAATTTCGTAGCAGCTAATGGATAATTTGGTTCGATAGTATACATATTCATTCATACAACACGGTATCGAGAGTTTTTTTTTTTTAATGAACCTAATGTACGTCGTTAACGAAATTCTTCTGTTTTTTTTTTTTTGCGGTTGCGTGTCTTCCTGTAGTTGTTAAATATGACGATGAAATGTTATTATTGCATTGAGTTAGGTTGTGAAAGCCTGTTAGGTATAAGGAAGCAACGATGTGTTAATTTTGCCGTGTTTTTTAAACTCTACTTGACTACTATTAAAGAGGTCACGGACGGACAAAAGTATAGTTGCTATAGACTTCCCAGACATTTCGGCTGCACAGGTCTAAAACACCAGGCCTGCGCTCCGTGCTTGAACCAAGCCGTACATTTGCCAAAATTGATTTTACGTATAAAGCAGCGATACGAACGTCATACTGATGCCAAGGCTAGCGTCTGAAGACGGTCATTGAGCTAGCCGCACTGGATACAAATGATGGTGAAAGACGGCGTCCTTAGTCAAGCCGATTCTGTCAAAGCGACTTTCTTAGGCCTGAAATGTTGGGGAGAATTTTTTTTTCACCTTGATGCGCCCGCACACTAGGAGTCATATAGCCTCCAAATGTTACCAGGGGTGTAAGTGTATAGAAAGATACGCCGATTACATGGTTCCATTCGTTGTAACGCAAACCGAATAATATTTTTTTTCCTGTTTTGTTACAGGTGGGGATATCGCTCCGAGATACGGCTATGGCTACGGAGGATATGGCATGGGTTTTGGAGGATATGGAGGTTATGGAGGTTATGGAGGCTTTTGGGGGCGGTAAACGATAGGAAATGGAACAGACTTTAAACATTTTTTGTACTTAATGGACTGCATTGTTTGTGAAAATAAAAAAAAACAACTGCAATTAAATACATGATTCGACTTATGATTTACTTTGGAATTTTTATGTTGACCTTTCTTACTAACAGTATTTGTTTAATGTTTCACTTTGCGGCGTTCACCCTGCAGGCTATGCTACCGTTGGAACAACGGTCAACGAAGTGAAACAATTGTACAAGCTCTGGCAATATAATGGCTGATGAAACCTTTCAGCCACTCAGCACCTTACATTTCAATGGCACCCCGACAGGGACTCGATCTGTGGACCCTATACCCGTCAGTAATACTAAACCCCAACAGTGCAAAGTCTGAAGGGCTCCGATGCAAGTGTTACGACAGGAATTACTATAATATACTAATGAACATGGAAAATCGTCTAACTGGAAATTCGTATAATGGAAAATCTTCTTACTGGAAATTCGTATAATGGCAAATCGTCTAATGTCCCTACCTCGCTCGCAGCGGCTATGCATATAACATCAGAAACAGCAGGTAGACGTTTATCCATTATACGATTATCCATTGTACGATATTCCGTTTATTGCTTTTCCAGATTTTATATTTATGCAGATATTAGACAATTATCCCATTAGACGATTTTCCAGTTAGACGTTAGTCCGACGCCCCTGCTGGCGTTGCAGCCAGGAGAAAGGACCTAGGACCGAAAAAAGGCGTGCCGTAAGGTGACCTTTTTCTGAAAGTTGCCCTTTTTCTCCTGGCGGTATGTGAACGCATGCTAACTGAATGAAAGGAACTAGAATAAAAATCATATGGGTTGTTGGCTTTACTGTAACCGTTTAGAAGTTACATGCGAAGAAACTGGAAAATTGAAGGCTAATCAGAAATAAAACTACTTTTTTGGCTATATACGCGTGCTACATACACAAACTGTGAAATCATCATGTGACTGAAGCATGTGTCTTTGGATTAATCCCTTTTCAATACTGCATTCCGTAAAAACATTGTTTTAGCTTTTCTTGAGATAACTAATTTACATCTCCCAGTGGGCGCAAAAAACTAATTTTGGAAAAAAAGTGATGGGGAAACATGAAACTTTGAAACGTAGCAACATTTTTCGCAACATCAGAAGATTTTTAGATTAATTATTTTAAGTACGTACTTTTGTCGGTGGCGGGATTCGATCCGACGTCCAATGGCTTTGAAGCCGACCACTCTAACCACTGGCCTGCGTTTGCTCGCCTTGTTTGGGGTCGCATTTACGGAGTTCATTCGGGCTTAAGTTTTTTCTACACTTCTGCTAGGTGTCCGGCATAACAGTCATCTGTAAATACGAAGGAGAGGTCATGGAGGGTTACATTTTTTTAATTGATTGAGTGAGCCAAGTAAACGAGATCCTGCTTTAACTCAACGATTTGTCACTTTTCTCTTTTTGTTTGTTTGTTCCGCACTTATGGCCAAACGCATGCCGAATTGAATGATGTTTGATTGGAATATTCTTCGAGTACAGCCGAACGATGAATGTACTTGATTTTGAGATGAAAAAATGAGAAGTTAGGGGTTGGAATTTAAGGTAGAGCACTGGGCATAAATCCTTTAGCCAAAAATCACATACACTGGATAGTGTATGTTCACGAAGTTAGCCTTTCATGCCGGATATTTTCTTTGTTTACCATAAGGAGATGAAGCAAGGACAAATAAATGCACTCTCGACACAAGGTTTAGGTGTTTTTAAAAAAAAAACTCCGGCGGTGAAGGCAGGGTTGGATTAAATTCAGAAAGTGTCATAAAATTCATTTCAGTTTATTGAGAGTGGTCTACAAATCCAACCAGATCGTCAAGATTATCTTGACCAACATAATAATGTTTTTTTTTCCCCCGAACATCCTGTTCATCTAGAAGTCAAGAAAGTCAAGCACAAGATCGCTTAAAATAATGCTGTCGGGATATACTGTCGATATTTCCCCCACCAGCTGATAAGGCTGAGCAGATTGATCCTTCTATAACACGGTTTCTAATTGCCGTTTTCGAAAATATCCACTACCTGTAAATTTTTGCATTCAGTTCCTGCAATGCTGTCTCTCCCTTGAGGTTTTTTTCTCCGTGTAGATACGGCCAGCTGCGCAACCCAACAGCGCATATGTCATGCGCAGCCTTCCTATAAAAGCTTTTGGGCATCTTTTTACCTCTTGACCTGTCATGATGGTGACTCAAAATGAGAGGAAGGGTGGTTACAAGTAGTGTGTATTTTCGTTTCGGCAATAGAAACCAATTTTGACCCCCACTCATCCCCCACAGGTAAAATTGGGCGTTTTGTTCCCGAATTTCTTAAAGTGCACTGGAAATCGTTAAATTTTTTTCATATTTTTCACTGATAGGCCTCCTCAAATCCTCTTTTTTCTCCCAAATTTGGCAGATGTGCTCGAAGCAGAGACGTAAATTTGTTGCTTTGACTACTAAAGAAAAAGGGATCCCTTCCCCCTCCTCCCCCCTCTGGTTTGGAGTCTTTCTGTTGTCTGTCAGGTTTTTTGGACGAAGGCAGACCTGCGTATCTTTGTCTCTCACGTTAACTAAACTGTTATTTTGCTTCCGTTAACGTAGTTACCCATATCGCCGAATCCTGTTTCTCCGAATGCAAATATTCGTCAAAAATATTACAGAACTTAAATAGGTATTCCTACTTGGAAGTAACTTGTGATTAAATGGGGATTCTGATGTAATATGCCCAGCCGCAGTGAGGGCGGCAGCGCGAGCGAGGCAGGCAATTTGGGCGGAAAATGATTGGACGAAACAAGATTCGGCGAAATGGGTATTCCCCTTTCACCGAAAAGTAAGACGCTGAATAAAATTCGGCGGAATGGGATTTGGTGAAACGGGATGCGGAGAAATTCATCATAATTAAAGCCATTAGTGCCACTGAAGTGCTCCCTTGCTAAACACGAAAAAAAAAATACAAGGCCGAAAAGCGTGTTTGACGAGGGTCCTGGGAACTGGAGAAAAGAGAGTTTGAACAACCGAGTGGTCAGTTCCACGGTCTTCGAGCCAAGCACACGCGAGATTAAATCCCTTACTGACTTATGTAGTCATGGGACTTAAAAAAAAAGACCTCTGTAGAGTATATATTGGCAGTTAAAGAATAATCGTAAAAGAACTGGCGTAACTGAAGAAAGTTATTATGTGAGGTACTTATGCAAAATTAAATTTATCACAACGTTATGAATGGGTCAGTTACACCTACAAAAAACAAACTTTCAAATTGTAGGACTGTCTACTTAAGAAGACTTAATTTTCATAACATGCCGATTTTGCAACATCATTTTTGATAAAACACGATATGCACACA
>JAHWFP010184103.1:0-12071 GCA_023313725.1 Lithobius niger | reverse complement strand
CACCCGTCATAGCCACGTTACACCACTGGGTGGTGTCACAGCTATACGCGTTAGTGAAAAGAACTGAAACAATATTTATTGAAAACAAAATACTAACTGTACGTCAACTAAGAGATTGTGTTGTTATTGTTAATAATGAATTTAGTAATTAATTTAAGAAATTTGAGGTTAAAAAAAACAAATTATTTATGAAATAAATCATTGCGATATGAAATTCCAATGATAAAAAACTACTGAGGTATGAAATTGAAAAATTACTATATTGCAACGATTTTTAACAAACTGCCAGGGGAACTCATGAAATTAACAGGAAATGGCCAAATTAAATTGAAAATAAAAGTTGATAAAAGAAAGAACTGAATGAAGACTTGGTAAATATTATTATGTTCTTAGAATTCTATTAATATGTTGATAACTGAGTATTTTACATTGAAAAGGGAAGAAGGAATGTTACTTTCTTATTATAGCTTTTTTTTGCTTATTGGACTTTCAACAGTGAACAAGTTAAAATATGAATCGAGCAGTCTGCATTAAAGACTGGCCTTGCGAGGATACATAATACACTAATCTGAGAAAGAAAGAAAAGACAACTTCCCCCACTGGGACTCGAACCCAGGACTTCCCGTTTACTCGACTGGAGCCAGAACCCGCCCCGGTAACGCAGTGGTTAGAGCGCCCGGCTAGTAAACGGGATGTCCTGGATTCGAGTCCCAGTCGGGGCAGTTGTCTTTTCTTTCTTTCTCAGACTAGTGTATTGTGTATCCTCACAAGGCCAGTCTTTAGTGCAGAATACTTGCTTCGTTTACCCTTTAACTTGTGATTTCTTCTTTATTGGTTAACATATGTGTACTGAGACGAATTAAGTTATATGTAGTGTTATGTAATATTTAATAACTAACGAGATATTGTCCATACAAGCTCTCCTGAGCTTCGGACTACAATTGGAATAAGCAACTCTTATTATTATATTACTCGGCCCTCCTCCAACTTGACATCTGTTTTGTTTAGAAGTCAACCCTCGGAGCTAAAGTTGTAGGCGGAAACGCGCGCGACGCTTCGTAAACTGGATTCGAGAAAGACGGAAGATGAGCCGAAAAGTCCCGAGGTGATTAATTAATAATTCAGAAAACTCTGAAAGACGACGGAATTGCATACGGGTCAGTAAGACGAACGAGTGTCAGCCCTAAATGAAAATAGAAAGCTTCCTAGGCCTATATAAGCCAACTAGAAAGATGTCAGCGCTAACAGTTCCACCGAACCAGCCAAGAGCTCAACATTTACACGGTAAGACAGAATTATTTTATTTCTTGAAAACGATTTTTAAAAACAAAACCAAAGAGTACAAAAAGAATCTTATAGGTCCGTGGTAATGAAGAGCAAACAGTTCCTTTATTCCTGTGGATGTGTGAGAGATATATAGCTAGGGCCAAACTGAACGAATTAGTAATGTTCACCCCTCTTCTGTAAGAGGGACTCTCGCTTATGTTATCTGGATGCGGTGGCCTAACACGGAGACCAAACATTTCCTTTAAATTCCACACATGTCCTTAGGCAATAATGATCGTTTACTGGCGTAATTTTCGGTACGAGATCGACCTTTGAGTGGATTAAATTATGGCTAGAACTATAGCGGTATCTGATCGCCTTCGAACCTACAAATTTCGTTCTTGATTAATGAACGTTTGGGCTTCATGGGTATTTTCCTTTACTATGACTTGACTGTAGCTCAGTAGGTATCAAATCGAATGAAAGATACAAACAAGCCATAAACAGCGAAAATCACATACTAGATATAACGTAGTACAGTAAGCCACCTTTACGCACTTACGTTTCGTCTGAGTGATATGACCCGGATTAGAACTGGCAACCCATTCTGTCCCGAGATCAGTGATGTAGCGCCTTTATCCTTATGGCCACTCCTCCACTGGCATAAAGATGCCTCACTGAACCGTTGTGCCAGCTGTGGAGTTACCGTAGCAATAAAAACGCTGTTCCAGTGATCTGGGGACGAAATGAGTTATCAGCTCGAATCCGGGTCATGCCACTCTGACGAAATTAAGTGCATAAAGGTGGCTTATTGTGCTGCATTATTTCCAGTGTATGACTTTCACTGTTTGGCTTGTTTTCCTTTTTCCTTTATATAATGTACAGCCGATTTGTGTATAATTATTTAATCAAATCGAACGCATAGTGGACTGCCACGATACTTGTTGAAGTGGTTTGGATCATCGATCAATGCTGTTTTCTGGGTGATGCCCTCCCCCCTTCAAAAGAAAATTTGGAAAATCGTTGCACAAACCTTTTATAGTATTAATAGACAACGGCGTAAAACCAAATGGTCTCGAGTAGTGATAAATAACTACAGATAAAACATATTTCCGTTGCTTTTTGGACTAAAATGCCGCATAGCTTGAGCGTGAATTAAACCCTCGACATTTAAGGTCGAAACCCTACGGCTCAGACAAGCTGACTTGGCCAAACGAACACAGAATTTACGTACACGGAATTTGGATTATTATCGCTAATGGAGCCCATTTGGATTTCCATATACTCTTGTTACTTGATTTCACGCGTTATTGTGGTTTCTTTTGCACCACTTGGTAAAAGACGCGGTGACAAGAAATACGCCAGTAGCAACCGGAAATGGACTCGCGTGGAAATTGTGTGCGTTTTTAATGCTGCCTGTGGGCGTTACCTGTTGGTGTCGGCGATATGACTGAGCGGTTGGGCTTCGGTCTTTGGTTCAAGTGGTCGAGGTTTCCATTCCCACTCGAGCAGCCTGACATCCATGTCCAAAAGGTCACGGTATAGGTTTACATTAGTAATTATTCATAAACATGACCGAATGTTCAATGGCTCGATAAGTGATAAATCGTTCATTTTAATCTCGTTACATGCCTTGTGTTTTTTAGTGTTAGGGCGCGTTTACGCAACGACAATTTTCTCGCTTACTAGCTTTTACTCGGTCAATACTAAATCTGCTGGCTGCTTCTCGCCTTTGTCGGAGAATGCGGCTTTCGAGTTGTCTATACGTAGTAACCATGGCAACAACACGGACGCGAATTTTCTCCTCGTGCCTCGTGACACGACGTATGATGCGTGCAACACGACAGCGTGATTTATGACAACAAGAAAACAATTTTTACTGTAGTACACGACGACGGACAGATTCCTGAATACCGGCATTCGAAGGTTTGTCTACGATTCGATAACTACGAAATGGACGCCATGTTCGATTTTGTATTCTCGCTGCGAGTTGCTATTTATTCTACCGTCGTTTGATCACTGCTAGAAGCTGTTTTTTCAGCGAGAATAGCAAATTTTGGAAATAGCGTGAAATGGCAACAATGTTGTAGCAATGTTTAAAATGACTGTTGCACTTTGTTCTTTATTCGTGTTGTTATTTATAATACATTTAATTTGTTGTCTATTACCGCAATCATTTAATAGAAACGGGAAATTAATCGTAAATAAATAACGGTTGCCTAGCAAATAGCTTTCGGCGAGCGAGAAGGTCTCGTTGCGTAAACGAGCCCTTACTTTCTTAAACATTATACGTGTTATTCTTTGAACCTATGTACAATTAAAGTCCTAATTTGATTTTTTTTTCTTCTATCGCAGGTTGAAGTCATTTCCCCCAATCCTTAAAAATGAAGGTCGCCATCTTTGGTAAGTAAATAATTTACAAAGTTTAAAAACCTCGCCATTTTGTAAAGGTTCCACGAAATATTTTTTTTGTTTTGTAGCAACATAGAGAAAATGGATGAGTTTAAATTTTGACTAGCCATATCTTTCGCTTCATTCACTCTACTCGCGTCGATCCTTGCTTCATATAGTTTATTAATAAACAACACAAAATCGATGTACTGATTATTTCGACGCAAACTAATTGCAGTTATTGCTCACAGTACGTCCATCACATTCCTCAGTACGCCAGCGTTTCATCTTCATCATTCAAAACGTACCATTTGTCTGTTTGTTTGCATGTTCGTTCTCCTACGTCTCCGGAATAAGGGCACGTTTACGCAATCACTCGCTTTTGCATTCTCGCAGCTAGAAGCTAGAAATCGCCTCAAATTCCAACATGGCGACTGTTTTATGTCTGCCGCCTCGCAACTAAAACAGCAAATCACGTGAGTTCAGAAGCGTTTGGGAAAATTGTTTCGTCATGAGGAATTCTTTATATTATTGGCACGGATTATAAGACTACAAGTATTTACTCAAACGATGTTGGATTTAACTAATCCATTTAGCGTTGTTACCATGGCAATGTCACCTTTGCCATCGCGATTGAGTTCTAGCAGTGAGAATGCAAAGGCAAGTCGCTGCGTAAACGCGCCCTAAGGCCCCTACGAAAGTGAAAGCGAGAAGCGCGTTGAATCGATTTACCGTACGTAGCAATCGCTTGCTTTCCTCGATCAATCCACGTCGCACCTCCGTGCTTCAGAAACGCTGTTTGATAACCTTTTAAAACCTACACGTCTGTTTTTTTTTCTGTACCTCCTGTCAGTTAAAGCAAAACCAATATTAAGATCGTGTTGCTGATTCTAGGTATAGCCTATATGATGCAAAATATGTCATCCGTTTAGGCTTTTTTGAAACCAAGTTTGTTTCTGGTAAGTTTGCCTGAACAGTAACTTTGTGTGATCGAACTTCGTTTTCATGATCCAGTTTTGGAGTTGTTTTTCGCGTATCTGAGGATCAAACAACCTTACAGCAATAAAAACAGGCCTATCTGAAGCGTAATTTAATTATCTGTCGTTTGGCGCAACTCTCATCTTTGTAGGTGCCTTAGATCAAGAGGAGTAGAGGTACACCCACATATGCACGCACATCGAACGTTTTTTTTTTTTATTATGGGATGAATGATGAAACTACGTTCAACCCAGTTTAGCTTCAGGTTGATTCAAACTTTATGCCAAGATCTTCGACGGCCTCTTGTTCACAGTTTTTAGTTTTTTTTTTTTTTTTTTTTTTACAGTTCTTGCATGTGCTGCCGTCGCTGTGGCTAGCATTTCGGTAAGCATATCTATTATCTAAATATGTTATATACTTCTTATCACACTGTTGTGCTTGAAACACGAATAGGGCAAATCACTTGATATAGTATTAAAGATAGTTTGTAACGTGTGTTACCGGTTTTATTATGTTTTCTCATTTTATGCACGTATACAGTATACGAATTTATGTCACTTTTAACTGCTGAGGTATGTTACGACAGTGAAAGACCATTTTTGTTGAGTTAAGATTTTTGACAAGCGACTAGACAAATTTTCACGAGTTACTTACTTTTCGGTTTTCTGGGTAGTTTTACCGTCTCGTTCCGACTTAGTGTAATTTTCAGTTTCTCCTGCTTCTTTTAATTTTAATCAGACGAATACTCACTATGCGATAATACATCTTTGCCGGGAAAACTCTGCAATTTCAGAAAAAAATATAGCAATAACGAATGTTAAGACCTCCAGCAGAAGTGTCAAGGACGCTCCTCGTATTCTATCTCCCACCCCCCACCCCTTCAAAATTTTGGGGGGGTTCCTTGGGAACAGGAGTAAAGTTAGCAAGTCTTCAGGCCAAGAGGGCAAAAGATCGAATCGTAGCTCGACAATTCCCACAGAGTTCGTACTGATTCCCAAGGAGTTACAAGTAACAAATATTTTTTCTGCAGATTTTTACCGATTTTTGTCGTGATTTTTGTGTTTTAAATATTCAAATTTGGCCCGTTTTGAGGGAGGCAAAAGGGGAAAACAATATATTCCGTCGTTTAATGCTAACCAGCGTCGGTGCAAACAATACTAATCCATCCCGGCCCCCCCCCCCCCCCCCTCCAACAAAAAGATAGCACCATGCTAGAAATTGTGTTTTTGTTATGGCGAACACTGAGTAAAAAACTTGCAGACATTAAAGAGACGAAATATTTGCATCATTGCAAACGCGGGGGAAGACGGTTTCTCTTCGCTTTTATCTTTCACGTTATTCCCTCTATCACCTTACGAATAAACGAAGCCAATATCACCTATCTTGTGACGTCACACTTTCTCAACTCAAAACGCCAGAGTTTTGACATACTGATAATTTCTGTGTGTTAGCTTCGCCACTTATATCGATACGAATTGAAAATTTTTATTTATAACCTCACTTGGTGCACTTTTCAGAAACGCCAAGTCGCCAACTTCGCATACCAACTTCCAGACAGCGCTGAATTGATTGTGGGACCCTTGAAGACAACCTTCTCATGCGTGGGTCGGCTCTACGGTTACTACGCTGACGTAGACAACGCATGCCGAGTTTTCCACATTTGCCTTCCCATCCTGGATGACACTAACGCCGTTATCGATACCGCCCATTACAGTTTCTTCTGTGGAAACACGACCATCTTTGATCAGCAAAATCTCGTCTGCACGCACGAGGCCGATTTTGACTGCGGTACTGCTGCTGGACTTTATGATATCGTCAATGGGGAATTCGGAAAAATCCCTAAGTAAATTACTCAACAATTTATAAACTCTTACCGACTTAATGCACTCCGTAATTTGAATCAAAATGGAAACATCCGAGGTGCTCTAATTGGTACATGGTCAAGGTAGTTCATTCATTCCACGGAATTATTTTGTGAGCAGTTGCAGGATTCAAGAACGAAGGGCCTTTAGATGGCTTAAAACTCGCAAGGCATAAAATGCCATTTTAATTTTCGAACTTTTGGATATTATTCACACTAAAACATAAAAAATCGATAAAAAAAATAAGAAGCTAAGTTGTTGTTACTAAACAGCCGCCGTCCTACATTTTTAGATTTTTTTTAATGTTTTATTGTGAAGAAGGTATAAAATTCGGATCTAAAATTAAATTGGTGTACAATTTTATGCTTTGCGAGTTCATTAAACTGTTTAGAAAGGCTCCTTGTTCTTGTAGCCCATTGAATGAAGCAAGACTGATACTGAAGAAAGTAGAACGATAGTTGCAGACAAACAATGTTTGACTGCTTAACGATGAAGAGAATAATGCTGGTTATTTAGCTCTTGTCGTTTAGAAAGGTTGTTCACGTGATAGAATAGCTCCTCCACGGTAAAAACATCTGGCTTTTTCTGCATCGTAGTCAATTGAATATAAGTTATCTGACGCGTATACGGAGATATCTACGTGACACAATGTGCAACACTATTGTTTGTTTGTCAGTGATATCTGACAATGACTTAAACAATTTACTGAACTCAGTATTGAGTGGTAAAGTTCCAGTATGCATTGAAACTGGGTGAAATGGAAAAAAAGTAGACCTGTGAAGTGCTCAAAATAATCTCGAAATCAGTTGGGTAGCAGGACTTCCCAGCTGACAAGGTGAAACTACCGTACTTAATCGTTAATACGAGTAACTTAAGTAACCTGTATCATAATCTCTGGATTGTTATATTTGTGCATGAAAATTTGTCACGAACTCATATACTTATTTATACATCACACTCGCATTGTAGAATAAAAGTCATAATCCGATTTGTGTCTCATTCTCATTATTGTTTTCTCATCTTAAAATACTGTACTTAAGGGTAATAATTTTATTGTCTTAAATCCAGTAAAGAGTTAAGCGGCAAATGAAACTTCCTAATGTTTTCATCTGTTGCGGTTACACGCCGATTTCTCACCTAACGGGGAAAAACCTACGGGGCATTTAGAAATCTCATGTCTTTTTTTCAAGCCATTTACCATGTTGACTTTTTTTTTTGGAAATAAATTTAAGGCTGATGACGACTTAGTCAAATGCGAGGATAAGAAGTTTGCCATTTACTATTGAAAGTTGGGTTTAGCAGTTTAAACCATAAAACAAAATCGTCAACTGCACTTTAAAACGCTATGGAGGTGTTTCACTCTATGCCCAGACGGTCATCAGAACGTGGGCTTCGTAGGCAACCAGCGATACAACATTTTTTGTATTTAAATTATTGAATTCGGAGGAATTAAAATTTTTGTAATACCCAACTGGTTCAGAATTGGAATTAAGCAATAGACGTTAACCTCTGCCCGTACTTCCTTTGTTTTGAGTGCGTTCGCTGTTATAAAAAAATAAACAAATTTTAATATTTATGTAGTTCATGTTGTCTATATTTGATTCATAATTTCGAGAATTATGTTGAAAATAACCGCTCATTTTTCACAATGATGACACTCTCTATGTCTTGCTAATTTTCAGTGGCTAGAGGCTACCATCTTTTTCAGGAACTCGACAAAGGTTTTGGCACTGTGTGCTCCTACCATGTCTACTTCGAATTCGTCTGCTTTTTTCAAGTTCGAAGCAGACGATGTAGAAGCACACAGGGGCCAAACATTTTTGTCGGAATGCCTGAAGAAGATGGAAGCCAGCAACTGAAAATTAGCAAGTTTTTTTATTGTGAAAAATTAGCGGTAATTTTCAACATAATTCTCGGAATTATGACTCAAATATTGTCGAGAACTTCCATTGGCTGCTGCGTACCAGGCTCACGGACAGTCAACAAACAAGGGGCTAGGAACGTCAACTCGCACGTTATGTTTTTTTTTAAATTCTTTTAAAACTGTTAAACCACTAAAAAAAAACACTTAAAAAAATATTTTTTTATGGCCAAGGCACACTTATCGAACGAAGATTTCGTCTCCAGACAAACCAAACTCCAGCAAACACACTCAAGGCAATTTATTGAAATTTGTACCTACTACAGTTTGCCAGTGGTGTCCTGTTCAAACTGAATTTAAATTCGTGAAAATCTCCACCTGCTTCGGTTACCGCTGGCACATTAATTTTCGCTCGTTTTAATAATAATAATAATAAAAATAATTTAACCACAAATGTGGTAAGGTAATTGGAAGGGGCATAGCCCACTAACACCAACCCTATGCTAAATAATAAAAACATGTCAAGATTAAAATCTAAAAACACAGATAATAGCTAAAAAGACACGCAGAGAAACCTAAAATGTTAAGTGTTTAAAAAAAAGCATGAAGCAAATTAAAAAGAAACAAAGATGTTAAAAAAAAAAAATCACTCCGTGGGGCAATTTCTAGTTGAGATAGTTTTTTTTAAGAAACCTTGCAAGTGGTTGTTCATCTAAATGGTGTCGAAAGCCACCAACAGAGGATGAAGTAACCAAAGCATTTGGTAGAGAGTTCCAAGCTTCAATTACACGTGATGCAAAGAAGAATTTTTTTTTTTAATTCTCTGAAACAAGACCGAAATAAAAAAAAAGGGTAGTGGTGAATATGCTAAAAAATGTTATTGCATATGTATTTAGGGGTGTCGTCTGCCTGGAGACGTTCTTGAAAAAAAGTGTGCTCTATGCCCAAACGAATACCTTAGTGTTTATTGGTGCACCCGTGACCCCACAATTCCGATGTGAATTTGTTAATTTTCTGAATTACGACAAGCGGTTCTTTGTCTAGAAGTATGGGATAAATTCTTAAAATTCCGGTACATCTGTCGTCTTCATTATTTTACTTCATAATTTTAATGCTACCTCAGAAATAAAAAACTCTGAAGGTAAATTGGAATACACCATCAGTAAAAAACATACACTGGAAATAAAATAGCCCAGTAAGCACAGTAATCAAGTCCATCATCACATCACTGGCTTACTGTTCTACTAATATGGCCTACCCATGACTTTATTTTTTAAAGAACTTTTTTAAAAACTAATTTTTTCTTTAATTTTAAAGAACCCTTATTCTGTATAAACCAGCGTATGACCAACTCAGGACCTTTAAGGCGGGTTTCCGCAAGGACTCGTCTTTGCATTCGAGCAGCTGAAATTTAATCCCGATGACAAAGATATCGTTGCCATGGTAGCAACTCAACCTGGATTAGCTAAATCCGACATCGTTTGAATAAATGCTTGCAGTCGTATAATCCGTGACAATACGGTAAAGAATTTCTCCTGATAAAACAATTTTTCCAGTCGCTTGTGAACTCATTGTTGACTGTTTTCGTTGCGAGCCGCTAGATCTAAAACCGCTACCATGTTAGAATTTCAGACGATTTGGGGCGGGTTTTCGCTGCTAAAATTTGATCACGGTGGCAAAGGTGTCGTAAGAACGCATCCTGGATTAGCTAAAACGACATCATTTGAGCAAATCCATGCAGTCTTTTAAGTCGTAACAGTAACATGAAGAATTCCTTCTGACGAAACAATTTTCCCAATCACTTCTAAACTCAATTGTTGACTCGTTTCGCTGCGAGCTGGCAGAGCCAAAACCGCCACCATGTTGGAATTTCATCTAATTTCTAGCGTCTAAACCATGCGCAATGGCTGTTTGCCGTGACGTCACCATGAGTTAGCCAATGAGGAACGAGAACAACGGCCGTTTGGCCGTCTGATTGGACTAGCCCAGTCACGTGATACGCACGTCACAGTAAACAGCCATGGCGCGTGGTATACCTGCGAGAATACAAACGCGAGTCGTTGCGTAAACGTGCCCCTAGCTATGCCAGCTCGCAACGAAAACAGTCAATAATGTGAGTTCAGAAGCGACTAGGAAGCTACTGTTTCGTCAGTAGGAATTCTTTATCTTATTGTCACGGATTATAAGACCGCAAGTATTTACTCAAACGATGTCGGATTAAGCTAAGCCAGGTAGCGTTGTTACCACGGCAACGACATCTTTGCCATCGCGAATAAAATCAAAGGCGAAGGCAAAGGCGAGTCGTTTTATGAATGCGTTTTTACTCGTCCCTTTAATTAACAGCAAACATTGCAAAAATAAATATTCTACCATAGCTTAGACTCGGTTTGGCATCATATCCTTCTTAGATGAATGCACTGGCAGATTTGCCAAGTAAGTTATTTGCAATAGATAACCAGTTCTAACACGTACTGAAAAGGCTTTAGAGCGCGATCAAGATTTTCAGGGAAGTGCCGATTTGACGGGATTTCATTTCTTGCTCTTCAACTTCTGGTCCGTCTTAACTTTTTTTTAAAGTCTGTTAAATGTACACCTGTATGAAAAAGCCAAAGGATGAAGGAACCCACCGAATTTTCATAATTTAAAGTAGTGATATCAAAACAAAATTGGCTGCTACCGCGCTTCTGGTTCCAGGCGCATTCATAAACAGCACTAGACTCACGGGTGTGAGTGACGGTCGAGTGAGCCTGATTGGGTGAAAACATTTTATGACAGCAATATTTTAATATGACAAATTTAATCAAAAACGAAAGTTAGTGGTTCGAAGGCAATCGTATACCAACGTAGTTCTGCCCATATTAAACTAGGGCGGTATCTGATCTCCTTAGAAATTCCAAGTTTCGATCGTTTTAAACAAAAAGTCTTTAGGATATTGGCCTCCCGTCGTAGTCCACCTGCAGTGAGTGTCAACTCATCCAATGTTTTTTAATGTGCAGGGAATACACATTGACGCTGTATAAATAAATACGGATGCAAACCTATTCACGTTGCCTTTTGGATTTAAATGTTAGACTGCCTGAGCGGGGAATTGAACACACGCCTTTTGAAATTCCCTGCTCATGCAGTGTGACATTTAAGTCCAAAAGGCAACGTAAATAGGTTTGTATCCGTATTTATTTAACCCTTCTTGAGCCCATTTCGTTTTCCGTCCTGTTTAATTTGGCGTTGTATGTTGCCTTTTATAGTATGTATTGATGGAATCGAGGCTTTCCCTCCATCTGATAACTTACTGACAGCTTACTGACAGCTTTCCCTACAATGATGGAAAGCTTGCCATTTGAAAGGGTGTCTTTCCGCTTTATTTCCTGTCGTGCATGTGTGGCAGGATCCGGTTATGATTATGGAGCACCAGCTCCAACCAGTATTTATTCAGTCCGTTCAATAAGAACAGCTACCACGGCAACGATTTTTTTTCTGTCTACGCATCTCCACCGCACTGTCCCATCCCGCAAGTTAGTCTTGTGCCTTGAATACATTAAAAAACTGGTGAAAAGTTTGTTTTCTCTCTATTTCCGTAAAAAAAAAAAAAAAAAAAATTCCGGAAAGTACTTGAAAACTTGTAAAATTCATGTTTTAGCCCCCTGCTGATATGCTAAGAGTGACTCACCTTTGTCAACTTTAATTCAAGGTTGGTGAGAAAGAGATAATAAACT
>JAHWFP010184102.1:27855-66613 GCA_023313725.1 Lithobius niger | reverse complement strand
CATTTGCACGACCCCTCCAGTTTTGAGACCCCCAAAATGTTGCTAATAGCATTTTTACACTTTGAAGCACTCGAGAGCCTTTTAAAGTTATCACAATGTGAAAGCTCAAGAAGCATTTGCACGACCACTCCAGTTTTGAGACCCCCTAAATGTTGCTAATTCGCTTTGGAGCACTCGAGAGTATTTTAGAGTTATCACAACGTGAAAGTTTAAAGAGCATTTGCACGACCCCTCCAGTTTTGAGACCCCCAAAATGTTGATAATTTGTCATATTTACGCGTTGAAGCACTCTATAGAGTTCTTACAATGTGAAAGCTCAAGAAGCATTTTCACGGGAGTAGGGTAAAATACGATATTGAGTCAGCTATATACCCCCCCCCACTTCCGGTCACGTGATAAAAGTGGGGGTAATGATTCACTTCCGGTCACCTGATGAAAAGTGGGGGTTAATTGTGCCCTTCATCAATCTGGAGGAGGGTGGAAAAATGCTTTTTACTACCTTTTTTCCCCGGCTTTCGTCGATCTGGAGGAGGGTGGGATTTGCTACGATACCACCCTTCCGGTCAAAATGGGGATCCACTTCCGGTCACGTGATAAAAGTGGGGGTAATGATGCACTTCTGGTCACCTGATGAAAAGTGGGGGGGGCGTCCTTCAGAAATCTGGAAGAGGGTGGAAAAGTGCTTTTTACTACCTTTTTTCGTCGATCTGGAGGAGGGTGGGTTGCTACGATGGCACTCACCTGATAAAAGTGGGGATAATGATGCAGTTCTGCTCGCCTGATGAAAATTGGGTAGGCGTCCTCCATCAATCTAGAGGAGGGTGCTTTTTTTCGTCGATCTGAAGGAGGGTTGCTATGATACCACTCACCTGATAAATGTGGGGGTAATTATGCACTTCCGCTCATCTGATAAAAAGTGGGGAGGACTACCTTTTTTCCCGGCTTTCGTCGATCCAGAGGAGGGTTGCTACTTCCGGTCAAAATGGGGGTGCACCTGATGAAAAGTGTGGGTTCATCGAAAAGGGTTAAAACCTTTTTTTGGTTGTTTTTTTCGTATTTGTCAAGATGGTGGAAAAGTGCCCTTCATTCGTCGATCTGGACCTTCTATTACGTCTCTCACGGGATCAAAGTGGGGGCAATGACGTAACTTCCGGTGGCTTCCGTCAATCTGGAGGAGGGATGTAGAAGAGGGCGCCTTTAGTACCTTTTTCATCAATCTGTACGGAACCTTTATTTGTATCCCGCATATTTTTTAGACTCACCTAGGGAAGAAAGGGAATTGTAGGGATAAATGAAAAATTGTTTTCTTTATTGTAATAAAAGGAATGAAAAGTTTTCTTTCGAAAAAAAAAAGAAAAATGAATACAAAATCGTCGTTTACGTGTACGTATTGTGGAAATGTCTACGCAACTCGACAAGAATTGATCCATCATCTTTCCAACCATCGATCCGATCTTCGACCAGAGTGTTTACTCTTCGAAAACGAGTTGAAAGATATTGAAGGCCAAGTAACTTGCAAGTTGGTGTATGATGATACGCATCGAATTTATTTCCGCAAAATTGAATATCTCGATTCATCCCTAGCGCTCAATTTACTGTATTGTCCGCTCAAATTTCTTATTACGACTTGCTTAGATCAACTGAACAATTGTAAATTTCAACTGTGTTTAGAAGCAGATTTTAGCAGGGATTCCAACACAGTGCTAGCCTATTTCTGGTCCCTCTATACAGCTATTTACAATCCGTCGAAACTTTCGAAGAAAAAGGTAGTGGTTGGTGCTTTTTTGAAAGTTCGGGGGTATAACCGTAAAAGTGTCAAAAATCGATCCTTTTTGCCCTAGTTCTTTCTTACCCTTGCCGAGTGCATTACGCAAGAAAAGCGAAGTTATAGTGAATGTGGAAAATTCTGACGAAAAATGCTTTCTGTATTCAGTTTTAGCTGCTAAAATGAAGTGCTACAAACCGAGGTTAAATATTACGAACCATTTTTGGATATCGTAGACCATTCCATGTTGACGTTTGTTGGAGAGAGAAGAGCACTCTTAAGGCCCACTGTAGCAGCCAGCAGTGGCCAATAGTTCAGTGCCAGGATGTGGAAACATCTGCACATGGGCACATGGGCACAACATCTGCACAACCAACTTTGAACCTGTTACTAGGGAAGTGACGTTTTTCCGGCTGGAAGTTATTTCCTCACTAGCTGCCGACCGAGAAGGTTGGCCTAACTTTTAGACCTAAATAATTAGAACGTAAGTAATGTAACCCTTAATATTTTGTGTTCCTGAAACGGGAATGAATCCCGTGTTTAGTTTGGTAATGTCTCGCAATTACTTTTTTAGGGCAATGGGTAAGCAATAAGCATTCACGGTCCCCTTCTAGGGCCTCTATCAATTGGTAGCCAGAGCGTCGGAACAATATTTTCAAAATAAAACCAAGCTTACTCAAATTTAGTAATTCAAGCCAAAAATATGCCCCAAACCGTCAGTCTTTCAAATTTCAAAAGAATAGGCCCAAACAGGGATTAAAGTTTTAAAGACTAACTATTTGAAATTTATTTTTTTGTTTCTTGAAAATCTCGTATGCTGCTCATCGAGGATTTTCACCTTCACCGAATTTCGCAAGACTGAAAATACGAAAGCGGACGTTACCAAGGAGTGCAAAAAAGAAGAGCCAGCTTCAAGGAGAAGATTTTTTCGCCGGCAACAGCCAGAAAAGACGGCAGCAAACTTAGAGGGAGTCATGCTGAACCGTAACAGCACATAAAAAGGTAAAAAGCGATTTCCGCATAATTTTTAAAGGATTTCGAGGATAAGAAAGCAAACGGATTTTGATAGAGAGTTAACAATATGGCAATGTGTGACGTCAGTAAGATGGCGATGGATATTCAATATTTACAGCTTTTAGATGGCAACAATTACGGTTCTTGGTCAGCAAAAGTTGAAGCGTTAATGCGACATCAAGGATCGTGGGAGCTATTAATGACAGGCAAGGTAAAACCAACCGCTGCGGCAGATTTGTTAAAATGGGAAGCCGCCAATGAAAAAGCCATGGGTTTACTGATGTTATCCGTAGATGTTAAGGTAATTCAAATTCCGAAAACACTGGATACTGCAAAGGGTATCTGGGACCATTTAAAGGCAAGGTACGAACCGTCAAATGTGCTAAACTATATTGCATTACGTAGAAAATTGCCACCCATTTGAGATAATCAGGAGAGATCGTGGCACTAGAGGTGGGGGGGTGGCTGTAGTTTTCCGTAAGGGTCTTTTAATTTCCACACATCTCATTGCTGACGAGGCGGAGGCAATAGCCGTTAAACTTCTTAGTGCTAAACTTAACTTTATTATCTGCTATAACCCTAACGGAAATAATGTTGACCTCGTTGAGAAAGTTGGACAGTTCATTAACTCTGCTATGCTCCCTGATCACGCTAATGTTGTTCTGGGTGACCTAAACCTACCAACTGTTGATTGGGCTGTGTGCGCCGCCTCCGACCCAGCCCATAAGTGGTTTTTAAATCTAATCTCTGGAAATGGATTCACCCAACTCGTAACTAAACCAACTCGAGGCGACAATATCCTCGATATTATCTTGACTGACAATGACCGTACCATTTTTGATGTGGAAGTTGAGACAGAGCTGGATCTAAGCGACCATAATTTGGTTTCATTCAAAATCCATCATACGTTGCAAATCGAAAATAATGGTAGTAAGAAAGTAATAAATTTTGTCAGGCTACGTGAACAACTTCAATGCACCGATTGGGAAAATGATTTACGCAAGTTCACGAATGTAAATGATGCTTGGACCTACTTCATCAACATGATTCATCATACTGCTGATAAATGCAGTAAGACATACAGCCATAACAAAAATAGCAAAGCACACTACTCGAATGAGCATCGAACACTTTTAAACAAAAAACTTAAACTTTGGCAACGCTACAAAACTAATGCCAGTGAGGAAAATAAACTCAAATTTATTGAATGCAAAAAAGCTTATTCTAAATTTATAAAGGAACTTAATACTTCAAGGGAAAAAAAAGTTTTAGATGAAGGTAATCTTTTAGCACTTTTCCGCTTTTACCGGCAAAAAACACATTCCTCACGTAGTATACCACCACTAAGAGTGGATAATAAATTAATCACGGATTCTAAGGAGAAAGCTATCGTTTTTAACCTTGAATTCTCAAAAAATGGGGTAACTGACAACAACCAACTGCCTGCTGAATGGCACTGTCATCGGCTGAATGGCACTGTCATTGGCGAGGCTTGTACAGCTATATGTTTTACTACTGAGGAGATTATTTCCACTTTACTCCATCTAAAACCTACGCATGCTATTGGCCCAGATGGGTTTTCTGCATTTTTCTATAAACAAATAACTTATCAAATTGCTTCTGCACTAAAAGTCATTTTTGATCTTTCATTTACTTCCAGTATTTTACCTACCGATTGGTCAACAGCAAACGTTATACCAATTTTCAAAAAGGGTGACTCAGCTGACCCAAAGAATTATCGACCCATTTCCCTGACTACAGTTCCATGTAAAGTTATGGAAACAATTGTGCGTAGAGGTATGATGCAACACGTTGACAAATTTAACATAATTAAAAATGACCAATATGGATTCTTGCCTGGCCGTTCTGCGGTACATCAACAACTGGTAGCTCTTGATAAATGGACCGAAGCCATTGACATCGGTATTAATACTGATATTATCCTGTTCGATTTCAAGAAGGCCTTTGAATCAGTAGTACATTCTAAGTTAATTTTTAAACTGGAGTACTATGGGTTTCAGGGAACGTTGCTGGGTTGGATTAGAGCATTCGTTATCGGAAGATCTCAACGAGTTGTCATCGGTGATGTTTCATCCGAAGATGCTACGGTAGTTAGTGGAGTTCCACAAGGTTCCGTCCTTGGCCCCTTGCTCTTCGTACTTTTCATCAATGACCTTCTAACAGACAACACATCTGTAACTCAGGAGAAATTTGCCGACGATTTAAAACTTCACTCAGCAATCATTACCCAACTTGATCATTGTTCTCTTCACCGAGAAATTTCCAATGTAAATCATTGGGCCGAAATTTGGCAACTCCCTCTTTCCAGTGAAAAATGCTTGCACTTTCACGTCGGGAGGGGCTCCGCTGACACTAATTATAGTATTGGAAACACAAATCTCCATACAGTATCTTCTATTAAGGATCTTGGCGTCTGGTTCCGGTCAGACTTAAAATCTTCCACACATTGTAATCACATCACAATGTTGGCTAATCGCAGGTCCGCTCTTGTTCAACGATGCTTTACTTCTGGCAACTTATGTACTAAACTCTGGGCTTTTAAGGTGTACTGCGCCCTATCCTCGAATACGCGAGTCAGGTTTGGGCACCGACCTTACTTAAGGATATTGACCATCTCGAATCTGTCCAGCGGCGCTTCACAAAATCTCTACCAGGTATGAGAAATTTTTCATACGATCAGCGGCTGAAAATTCTACAGTTGGATTCTTTAGAACTCCGCAGACTAAAGGCAGACCTTGTACTGACGTACAAAATTGTCCATAATCTTCTCCCAATAACCATACCTTTTTTTGAAGTTAGTAATGTAACAATAACTAGAGGTCACGGATTTAAGCTAGTAACCCCAAAATTTAAATTAAACTGTAGAAAATCATTTTTTTGTGTTCGAATTGTTCCTGTCTGGAATACACTGAGCGACGGCATTGTTTCCGCCCCGTCGGTAAATATTTTCAAGAGGCGTTTGAACGTGTGTTGCCTAAAACGACACCTACTGCGTCCCAATTTTTGTCCATAAGTAGGAATGATCTGTATTTTTGTATTTTTATTATTATTATTTTATTATTATTTTTTTTTTATTTTTGACGATAGTCATTTTTGTCTTGAATTGGTAAATATGTAATTTGATATTTGATATTAACACTAGCGGTAATTGTCCAGTTTAATTTTGTGTAAGTTTTTAAGAAACTGCCCTTCAGGTCGGTCACCTCCATTCTCCTTTATTCGAGATTTCTTTCTTTTTAATCCACATTTCTTCCCTCAAGAGATCATGAATATTTTTTTTATAATTTTGACGTGCATTTGCTGATGCGAATTTGCTAATGTTTTTTTTTTTTAAAGAATGGAGTGCTGTTAGTGGTCTACCCCGACCCTTGCATGTCCACTTTGCTCTTTTAAATAGAGCAAAGAAAGTCATTTTATTATTATAAAACGGAATCCATGAGTGTGGCTGAATATTTGGGTACGTTAGGCACTATTTTTCAGCAGATCAGCGATACTGGAGGAGTGCTTGATGACGAGGAACAAGAATGCTACATAATATTAGGTTTGCCTAATTCGTTTGATACCCTGATAACAAGTTTCCTAGCACCGCTAACAAAGGGTGAAAAATTAAAATCTGCTGACTTGGAACATTTGCTGATTTTGTAAGAGAGTAAAAATCAAGTGTTTACTAATCCCCGTACTTTTGCAGAATCACAAGCGAACCTGGCAAGGCCCGTACGTCCTGGACAAGCCGTTTCCAGTAACGTCTGCAGGCGTTGCCAAGGAATTGGACATAAAGCCACTACGTGTAGTTCAGACCCTAATCAACGCCTACCTGCTCAACCTAACCTAAATCAAGCGCAGCATCAAGAAAAGTCGAGAGGTAATTTTCGTGCCCGTCGACCCTGGAGAGGATCCAATGGGCGTGGCCGGAGTAATTCTGCAAGAGGGAAAACTAACCTAAGCTGCGTAATATATAGCAAGATCCAGCAGGTAAAAGCATTAGCTTCTGATAGTGGGTGGAACCTGAAAGAAGCACTAATACTCGATTCTGGAACAGTAAAACATTGCATTTCAAACAGAAATTTGTTTAATGAACTAAATCAAGTAGAGACCGAGACGGTCAAGTGTGCCACCAAAATGAACACAGTTCAAACTAACCTAGCAGGCAGCGTATCTCTACAAATAAATAAAAGTCTACTAACGTTAAAAAACGCTCTGTTTTTACCAGAGTTTGACGTAAATTTATTTTCAGTTGGGCAAGCCATGATAAATGGTTTTAAGCTGGTATTTGGGTAATTATCTAGATTAGGGGCACCATGCCAAATCACTTAATTTTGATACTAACCGACGCTACTCTTCATCCTAACACCATTTCACATCACAAAATTCGGGGGAAACGTTTTTTTCCAACCATAAATGCGTCTGAAAATAGCACAGCTTCACATACAGCGTTGAACGAGTGCCGCCATCTTCCTTCTCCGTTGCTTGTAAGCAAGAGGACCGCTCTAGAGATAAGAGAATAGCCAAACCCAAACCTGTTCGTTACAAGTGAAACGCCAAACAGAAGCCGGTACCTGCCTAACCTAAACGACAACAACAACAAAACCAGACGAAACACACTCCTTTTGTCGTTCCGGTTCACACGTTTGGTGTGGTATTGTTGTTAGGTTAGGCAGGTACCGGCTTCTGTTTGACGTTTCACTTGTAACGAACTGTTTGGGTTTGGCTATTCTCTTATCTCTAGAGCGGTCCTCTTGCTTTCAAGCAACGGAGAAGGACGATGGCGGCACTCGTTCAACGCTGTATGTGAAGCTGTGCTATTTTCAGACGTATTTATGCATTTAGCTGTGCATTTATGGTTGGAAAAAAACGTTTCCCCCAAATTTTGTGATGCGAAATGGTGTTAGGATGAAGAGTAGCGTCGGTTAGTATAAAAATTAAGTGTTTTTGCGTGGTGCCCCTAATCTAGATAATTACCGGTATTTGATGAAAATAAGTGAAGCCAACAAATTCGTGGATATTTCACGCCCAATACATATGTGGTTTATTTATCGTTTTCAAGTTTAAAATACCACGTCTGAATTATGCAAATACAACTAGGTCGTTAAATGAATGATATTCCAGTAAGTGTCAATATTCAACGCAACTCGGCATCGTTAAAACCTGCAAAACAGTCTAGCACAAAATGGACAATAATGCGCAAGAAGGGCAGGTGCCCCAGTTTTAATTACATGTACTAAAACTCAAAACGTACTTACTGCAAATGTTTTGTCGGGTAATACTCTATTGTGGTACAATCGCTTCATGCACGTTGCTCCCTCAACGTTGAGAAAAATAGCCCAGAGTAGAGCACTAAGAGGTTTCACTACACAGAATTCACTTAGGCTTAAGAAAAGTGCTTGCAGTAATTGCCTTGAAGCAAGCGCTAAGCGCAGGCCCTTTACTACTGTCAATCAAGGTATTGTTGACAGCGACTGCGTAGGCCCGTTTCCAGTAGCGTCCCTAGCGGGTAGTAGATTCTTTGCAACATTTACTGACGATTATTCGAGATACGTGACCATTGTTTTTATGAAAACGAAAGATTAGTTATATGGGCACTTCACAAATTACGTCACGATGGCTGAAGCGCAAACTGGTTGCAAATTAAAAGTTTTTCGCAGTGACCATGGTTCTGAGTACCAGAACTCCAAGATGAAGTCCTACATGAATGCACGAGGCATTAAACACGAGTACAGCCTCCCCCCCCCCCCCTACTCTCCTAGCTCGAATGGGACAGCAGAGAGACTTAACCTCTCTATAATGAACTTGGTAAGAAGCACCCTCGTTTCAACGAAGTTGCCATTAAGTTTTTGGGCAGAAATGGTAAACACAGCAGCATATATTAAGAATCACTGCACAAATACAAGAAATAAGTTAGTTACACCAAGACAGTTATGGTTTAATCTTGACTATAAACCAACAGTGAAATATTTTCGCAGCATAGGCTGTTTGTGTTTTGCATTAAAAGCACCCAAGAAACAATCAAAGTTGCAACCAAGAGGAATTGCGTGCATAATGCTGGGATATGATCTGGATTCCCGTACATACAGACTATACGACATTGAAAATCGTGTGATAACAGTAAACCGACACGTCACGTTTCAAGAAGACGTAATGGGTTCTCAACGTTTAAATGGAAAACCTAGTGAAACTCGGATGGAATTACTCGATTCAGTATTTGAGGCTCTGGAACCGCCCATGGACATAGAGTTATATATATTATATTGTTACACCAGAGAGGGAACATTCGCGTCAGAGCCTGTCCGTGTGTAATCTCCGCCGCCAGGAGCCTGGTTGGCGTCACCGTCGATTTGAGAATGATTTTGTTAGGAATAGAGGTGTGCGCCAACAGCCACATGAAACGCAACTTACGCCACCGCTGGTCAGATTCGGACCCTGTCATCGCTTTTGCCGTCGTGTTCGTTAGTGTCAAAGCTGAGATACTAAAAGATGAAGTATAAATGTATTTGTGCTTTCGAAATAACTGAACTACTTGGAACTTGAAAACAAAAATTAGCAAATTGGAAACATTAATGCTTTATTATGCTCTACATGCTAAAAATGAAATAAAATCAAGTTGGATTATTTCACTTTGCAACAGCAAAAGTTGAACAATAGGGCAAAGGGTGGGGGCGGGGTGGCAGGGGACAACCTTCTCTCCTATTCGCCAAAAAAAAACCTAATAAAACGAGCCGAGTGGGAATTAAAATGTAGGAGAATGGTTATTTGCTATTTTCTTCAAAACTTTGAAGCCATACATGACGTAAAGCAAGAATAAATATACATACAAAATAAGGGACCTATTATTTATCAACCCCGGGGGGGGGGGGGGGGGGGGGGGGTCTCATGAAAAGTTTTGTATGAAAGAGAGAGGAAGGGGCCAACATTTGTTTGAAGGTGGTTAACGTGGAGGGGGTTAGGGACAAAACTGCGAGAAAGGAAGCGCACAGCAAGTTATAGAATGGTAATGTAAGACATCTATTTAGCTTAGTACATCCCACAACTTATTAAAGTAGCCTAAGCGAAAGTAGGCCTAGTATCTTTTCACACTCATTTAAAAATGAAAATGTTAATACATTTTTTTGGGAGGGGCGCCAAACAAATTCACCAACACCAAAGGGGTTCATAATTTTTTTTTAATATTGATGACAACAATCCGCCAGGTCCGCTTCTCCCCCCCCCCCCCGGATAATTAATGAACAGTCCCTAGGTGGTCATGTTTTATTCTAGAATCGGTGTGCAAAGCAAAGTGTACAATTTGAACGTATCCGTACCCCCCCCATCCCCCTGAAGTTATTTTTCGCTTTAGGTTATAACAAGTACAGTAATTTATATATTCGTGTTCTGTATCGTCTGCTTCCGTCTTTATGTTTGTTGCATCGCCTGCTTCTATTTTTCTATCAGCACAAGAAGACTTAGTGTATTTCGACGAATTACTGGGAAGTTAATTGCAGCCGTTCAAATTTGCCAAGCTAAAAATGTCAGGTAGCAATATCGCGACTTAGTTTAATCAATTCGTGGTTTGCTTAAGTCTTATAATGAAATTAACGCACGCAATTATAACGAAATCGATATAAGCTTTTTTCTCAATTGGGTCGCCATCTTGGAAATCCGACACGGGCAAGTAAAGCTGAAAGCGTCATTCCCCTGCCCGTGGAGACCCCTAGTTCAGGGGGAACTACCCCAGCAACTGTACAATCCGGATCACCTACAAGAGGAGTCCACCTCCCCGGGCCATCTACTCCAGTAGTAGGACATCCCAAGACATCCGGTAGCAATGGAGCCCGCCCTTCAGTGTCAATAACTCCAGTGGTTAATCGACTGCAGCACACTCCAGACACTAGCAAAGGACAGCAAGGAGCTCGATCGTCAAGGACAGTAGCCCCAAATGAGGTACAACCTAGACCCCAGGACACTGATGCTTCCAGGTCAACAACCCAACCTATGAGAACTGAGTCTACGATTTTAGGAGCTCAGCCCCCAGGTCATCTGAGCCTGAACCTTCTAAGTCGCCACCTTTAACTCGCAGCAGAGCCAAGTCCGAAAAGATTAACGTTCTAGAACTCTTTCCTCAGCTACCGTTGGGAGGGGATAAGCATCCAGATGGACAACTCAACGATACTGAGCCTGAAATAAATGAACATTTAGCCTTATTTCTTGCCAATCCAGTTGAACCCAACACAGTTCAAGAGGCGCTCTCGGGTCCTGATGCCTACTTGTGGAAAGTTGCGTTTAATGATAAATATGGAGCACTAGTGGCTAATCATACCTGGGACTTAGTGGACCTACCGCCAGGTGCACACTGCATTGGAAGTAAATGGGTCCTCAAGATTAAGAAAAATGCGTCAGGGGAAGTGGAGCGTTATAAGGCAAGACTGGTAGCGAAGGGCTTCGCACAAAAATATGGCGTTGAATATTTCGAAACTTACAGTCCAACTGCCAGCCTACCCACTATACGACTCCTCGTCACAGCAGCGGTACTTAAAGGCTACAACATAGACCAATTTGATATTCAATCAGCATATCTTAATGGATTTTTAGGAGACCAGGAGCAAATTTTTATGCGTCAGCCCGAAGGATTTGAGGTACCTGGGTTTGAAGAGAAAGTCTGCAGCATCAATAGAAGCCTTTACGGGCTAAAACAAAGTGGACGCCAATGGAATATTCGCTTTGCACAGGAAATGACGAAGCACGGCATGTATAGATGCAAAACAGATGCTTGCATTTTTGTCATCGAAGGTGACGGAATATGTATCCTCGTTGTGTATGTTGATGACACAATTGCCTTGACGTCGACATCGAAGATGCGAGCACTAGCCAAGAAGATCTTGAAGTTTTAAAATCAGGCCGCTGGGGTCGATTAACTTCCTATTAGGAATAAAGTTCTTCAGAACATATTCAGGAGAGCTAGCATTGAATCAGACTCACTACATTGACAAAGTACTCGAGCGTTTCAAGATGGATGAGTCATGTGCCGTGGTCACACCAGCTGTACTCAGAACAGGAGAAGCTCAGGAACTACAATCAGGAAAGGAGAATATTCGTCTGCGGGAACTTGTAGGCTGCCTCTTCTACATAGCCAATGGAACGAGACCAGATATCTCGTATGCAGTAAACACTTTGGCGCAGCATGCAACAGCTCCCAAGCCAGACGACTGGCAAGCAGCCAAGCGCATTCTCCGCTACCTGAAAGGATCCCGAGAACATAGCCTTGTGGTAGATCCAGACGACAGTGGACTCAAGGTCTATGCTGATGCAAGTCATGCTAGCAATCTGGACCATTGAAGATCAACGACAGGAATCGTCGTGACGTATGGAGGGGTACCATTCTTATGGAAGTCAAACCTTCAAAGGTCCGTAAGTCTGTCGTCAATGGAATCCGAGTACAAAGCCATAAGCCAAGCTGTACAGGAAAGCCTGTGGACACAGGAACTGCTTCAGGAAACAGGATTGCTGAAGCCTGAAGATGTGACAGCAGTACCAGTCTACACGGACTCGCAAAGCGCCAGAGCACATACTGTCAGTTATGTTGAACGTTCAAGGACGAAGCACATAGATATTCTCTATCACCATGTAAGAGAGAAGGTGGATGCAGGAAGAATTAGTGTCCACTACGTGCCAACCCAGAACAGTATAGCGGACTGCTTGACGAAGCCACAAACTGGTGTGCGTCAAGTGCATTTGACTAATCTACTTCATGTCCGCTTCGCCTACTAAGTACTGGTGTCAAGGGGGAGTTTGTTGGCGAGAAAAGCACTCTTAAGGCCCACTGTGGTAGCAGCCAGCAGTGGCCAATAGTTCAGTGCCAGGATGTGGAAACATCTGCACATGGGCAGATGTGCACAACCAGAACTTTGAACCTGTTGCTAGGGAAGTGATGTTTTTCCGCCTGGAAGTTACTTCCTCACTAGCTGCTGACCGAGAAGGTTGGCCTAACTTTTAGACCGAAATAATTAGAACGTAAGTAATGTAACCCTTAATATTTTGTGTTCCTGAAACTGGAATAAATCCCGTGTTTAGTTTGGTAATGTCTCGCAATTACTTTTTAGGGCAATGGGTAAGCAATAAGCATTCACGATCCCCTTCTAGGGCCTCTATCAACGTTCCCTGTGAGTCTACGGCAAATTGATTCCTTCGAACGAGTCAACAATTTGTCCATTAACATAATTTCTTACAAGGGATCGATAGGATTACACCCGGTGAGAGTAAACAAAAAAATGGAAGGAGAAGTAATTGACCTGTTGCTAATAGCCGACGAAAAAGGAAATACTCATTACTGCGCCATCCTCAATATTGATAGGGTATTCCGATTTCGAGGTATTGGTAGTAACAGGAAATTTTACTGCCGTAACTGCTTCGCGGCCTTTGGTAAAGAACAATTCATGATGGAGCACACCAGTAAATGTGTGAGATTGAATAGGGCGCAAGTACTCACTTTCTTACCACCCGGCACCAACACGTTAAAATTCCTACACTACGATAGACACAATCCTCATCCTTGGGTAATTTATGCAAATTTCGAATGTATGCTCAGACCCATGCAAACTAATAGCAACGATCCATCTTCGAGTTCGTCTACTAAAGTGAGTTTGTCAGTCGTTGTTGGTCCAGAAAATGAAATCGTGAGTCAAAAATTCTACCTCGGCGAGGACGCAGTGGATAAGTTTTACGAATGTACGAATAACGAAATTAAAACGTTTGCCACGATTATCTCACGACCGAAGCATTTAATGATGACTGCTGACAATGAAATTCGGTTCTCGAAAACCGATACTTGTTACTACTGCAACAAAGTCATCGTCTCCTATAAAGTGAGAGATCACTGCCACTTCACGGGAAAGTTCAGAGGTGCTTCTCAAGTAAAATTCAATCTGGAAGCTAGGACAATAAATACTATCCCGGTCATCTTACATAACTTGGAAGGCTACGATATGCATCTACTGATTTCTGCGACGGAAAACTTCCCTTCGGGAGTAGACGTTCTTGCTAGAAAGACCGAGCGTTTCATGAGTATGACCATTACGCGGTATTTTTCCTTCGCTGGAAAGGATCTTTCGGTAAGATTGCGATTTTTAGACAGTTATAGTTTCTTATCTTCCTCGCTCGAAACTTTGGCTAAAAACCACAAGAAAGATCGACCCTTCCCCATATTAAAAACTGCTCTCGATTCGGTAGACTGGTTCGCACCAGGAGCGAAAAAGGAAGAAATCTTGGATTTATTGACGCAAAAAAGGTCACTACTCGTACGAGTACGTGCAGTCTATGGATGTATTTGAAGACCAGGAATTACCTCCTAAAGCAGCATTCTTTTCCTCTTTACGAGGCGAAGACATCACCGACACGGAGTACAATCTCGCAACGTCAGTTTGGAAGTTGCTGAAGGAGAAGGTTTTTAAAAATTACCATCTCATATATCGGATGATCGACGTGTATCTTCTTGCCGACATATTTCAGACTTTCAGGGAAACTTGCTCGGTCAATGACGGCATAGATCATTGCTACTACGTATCCTTGCTACTATGTACTAGTTGGGCAGCCACGTTGAAAAAAACCAAAGCCGAACTAGAACTGTTTACGCACGTTGGAAAGCATAACTTTATAACTTCCGGTATCAGAGGTGGAACAACGTTTGTGTCGAAAAGGCACTCGATCGCCAATAACAAATATCTACCAGATACTTATGACAATTTACCTAGTCTGTATCTAGTAGATTTGGATGTCAACAACTTGTACGGGCTAGCCATGACGGAATTCCTTCCCTACGATCGATTTAGCTGGCTGGCGAGAAAAGATTCTCGAATTTCGCTTGTCGTCGATCGAAAAAGATTCGGAATACGGTTATATATTGGAAGTGAACTTGGACTATCCACCCGAGCTACACGAGGATCACAACGATTATCCTTTAGCACCGGAAAAGTTTAAAATAATGCCGAGACTCGTGTCTCCCTTTATGAAAGAAATGGCAAGAAACAAGAAGATCCTTTCTATTTCCAAACTGACGACCAACCTGCTTCCGTAGAAAAACTACGTAGTTCATTACAGGAATTTAAAATTCTATTTGGTACACGGTTTAATTTTGAAAGGTATCCACAGAATTCTAAAATTTCGACAGAAGCAATGGTTAAAATCCTACATAGCCTTTAACACCGAGAAGCGTCAACTAGCTACGACGACGTTCGAAAAAGACTTTTTCAAATTGAAAAATAATTTGGTATTCGGAAAAACCATGGAAAACAAATCGGAGCGTTTATCCATTAAATTGACCACCGGTCCAAAAAAATCAAGTACAGCACTCTACCATTGAATCCGCAATGAATCCTCAATGAAAATCTCGTACAGGTAAACTTGAAGCTTCGTAATGTCAAGTGCGACTTACCAACTTACTCCGGTTTCTGCATCCTCGAACTTTCAAAACTTACAATGTACGAATTTCATACACCAAGTCATGAAGTTCATGCGTCCAAAATACGGAGACTGTGTGCGTTTACTTTTCACAGACACCGACAGTCTGTTCTACGAGGTAGAGACTGACGATTTTTATCGGGATATGGAAAGTGAGCTAGATAGATTCGACACCAGCAATTACGATCCGTCGCATCCTCTATACAGCGTTAAAAACAAACAAGTCCTGGGGAAAATAAGAGATGAAACGGCGGGCATCCCGGTGAAAGAATTTGTAGGCTTGAAAGCAAAAATGTACTAGTTTTTAGTCGGGGAGGATAGCGTTAGAAAGGCTAAAGGGATTAGTAAAGCGTTTATCCAAAAAAGTCTCTGCCACGAAGACTACAAAAAAGTGCTATTTTCGAAAAAATTGTCGAAAACCACGTGGAGGAGCATTCAAAGTAAGGATCATCAGCTCGCCACGGTTGAAATTTCGAAATCATCCGTATCTCCCTACAACGATAGGAGATTCGTGTTGGACGATGGAATACATAAGTTAGCGCACGGTCACTACAGAACTGGCATACCGCATGATTTTGTAGATGACATAATCGATCCGATGGAGGATGAAGAAGCTGAAGAGCGTGCTTCGCTGGTAAAAGAAGAGGAGGAATCAACCTATGAAATACCGAGACGAAACAAAGAAGAAAAAATGGTGACTAATAAGAGGAAAAGAGCCGCTGCTTTTCGTAAGAAATGTGCAACAGAAACTACGGAAGTGAGAAAAGCTAGGTTGTGTAAAATGGCCGTCGCTTTTGCTAAGAAATGTGCGACAGAAACTGCTGAACAGAAGAGATAGGCTGGAGAAAATGGCCGCTGGTAAAAGAAGAAGAAAATTGATGTAATAAAATTGGGCTAAAAAAATGCCGTACGGATCCCACATTTTTTAGACCCGGATCTAATTAGACGGTCAAAGGTTGCTAATGTTATCGGTCCAACTATTAAATTTTGAATCGTACCTTTTCCACTTGACAAAGTAGAGCATTTTTCCATCTTTTCCTTTCTTCTTACGTAGTACTTTTTCTACAAAAAACTAGTCCGGAACGAATGTATTTTGAATTTCCAGTTCGTAGAAACCCCAGAGAATAGGTTCGCCCGAATCGTCTTTTAAAAGGTAAGTTACTGGATCAGTTTTTTGCACTTTGCGAATCGTGAAAACTTCGTTGGTAACATTTTGGAGATATCCTTTATAGAAAATTTTTTTGACTTTTGAAATTCTGACTTTATCTCCTACGACAAACATTTGTTTTTAAGATGGTTGTTTAGGTCGTCTCAGCAACGGTTCGTGCCGCCTGGTTGCTTCCCTCGGTTTCAACTTCGTAGTAGAATGGACGGTGTCGTTGTACTGGAAAACTAACTCGGCGATCATATCTACCCATTTATAATTTCCCCGCCCGGTGAATCTTTTCTACATCCGAGTTTTCAGGATTCTGTTGAATCGTTCTACCACGCTCGCCTTCATCTCCGAGTGTGTAGAGTACATGTTGATGTTGTGACGCTTAACGAGTACTTTGAAGTCTTTATTGTAGAACTCGCTACCTAAATAGACTTATAAATTTTTAGGGGGTGTCGCTCCTACGAGTATTTTCTCCAAAGCTTCGGTAACGTCTATACCAGATTTAGATTTAAGGGGAATAGCTCACGCAAACTTGGACATGACGTTAATACAGGTTAATAGGTAGTTAAACCCTTTATTAAGTTTAGCGTACAGTATCATTTCCACCAAGTCAGCCTGCCATAGATCGTTTAGGCCCAGTACAATCACTTTCCGTCTCGGAAAATTTTTTCGCGCTGGCTTGTGAAGTTCTTTTACGAGTTGGTCTATTTTTTTTATTTCCCATTCCGAATCTTAGTTTCGTTTTCATGATCTTCTTAACGATCGAAGCGGCTAGTTTCTCCCCCATGTCAGAGAAGGATCATCTCTCACTCTTTGAGCTTTGGAAGCGAGAACTTCATCGGCGAGGTGCCGATCTTTTAAATCCGAGCTCTCGGAGTAAGCTATATCGTGTTCTTTGCACGCTTCGTCTAGTTGATTAATCCCAGGATCTCCTCGAGCCAATCGTTTTTCCAGTTTTGTTCCCCGACCGCAGTATTGGTAGATGGGCAAATGCAGTTCTAGCGGTAACGTATCTATGATTTTATTTACGATTCCTTTCCCAGAATTGATAAAGGAAGCTCTTTTCGTTCCGCATACCTCACAAAATACAACTTCCATTTGTCTGTTATTTTTTGCGGTTATAATAACGGACGGCTCGGGGCCGTTAGCTGTGAGACTCCTACATTTGACACAGTACCTCATTTTGATAGTTCTTTTGTTTTATACGTAAAATCCAAACCTAAATTTTAGCCCTTTTCTCCCACGCAGTTATGATTTGTCTTTGCTGTATTACCGATAAAATTTCGACCATCTCATTTCTATGTTCGTCGTGACCGGCCGATGCAGACTCGTACAAAAGTCAGTCTCTTTATCAAGTCGTTAGGATCGTCGTAATATTTATAATCTACTCTGCTACCCGCCTTTTTAACCATACCACCACCCTTTTTATCAGATTTTTTTTTTAATATCCTCCCAATCTGACAACCATCGTTACGTACTTGGTGCTACGATTAGATTTGGGTTTACGAGTTTTTGGATCGTTGTTGATAAAAATTGCGTCGGTATTTTGTAACATGTTCGCGTAAGCTGGTTTAACTTCTGGTGAGTAGGAGGGTTCTGTCAACTCTCTCGAAACTAGCAAACTCCAAAGCGTGCGTCTCCCCGGTATACTGCTTCCCCCCGACCACTGTATCATTTTCAAAAATTTTAACCACTTTATTCCCCATGGTAAGCTAGCCTTTCTTCGTGTCATACTGAAGTCCAAATACCGAATCAATTTCCTTGGGATTTTCGAAAAATTTTGTCAAGAAATACGTAGCCGTTGATCCGACAACTTGACTGGGTACCGGAGAGTCGAAGGACTCGTCGAGGAATTCGTTTAGCTTGCACCGTGGAATATGAGGGGGTAACTTGGGGCCGGCGCTCGTAGAGGCGTATTCAGTTTGAGCCTCGGGAGAAATTTGCATTATCGGAGGACTCGAATATTCGACGGCGAGATTGAAACTGGGTGGAGTAGCGACATCGGAAGGAGTCAACGGTAAATCCGTTTCCTAGTCGTCACTTTCTACCGCTTTATAAGGTTTAATCTGGGTAGTTTGCGTGGCTAGAGTGTTTTTATTTGGCTGGAGTGTTTTTAATCGGAACACCGAGCACCGGTGTCAGCGTGCTTACTACCGGTTTAAAAAATTCTTGTAGCGATTCTTCTTGCCCTCTTTCGCCCAAACATCAATTTAGAAACTTTTTAGTTAAACGTCTTTTGAGTTTTGCAATTTCTCGTTTCGTCTCCATTCTTTTGTTTAATAGGTAAAAACGAACGTTTGTTTCTCCCCTCATTTAACGTTTTGTCAATTGATAAAAACCCGTAAGGCTTTTTCCAACACGTTCTACACAACGTTTTAAAGTCCGAAAATTCCATGTCGGGGTCAACGATCAATTTAACTCATCCACGGGAAAAAGAATTAATAAATTTGCGTTGTCTCTGACCACTTGTTTAGGAATTCTAGTGTACGATTGACTGCAATAAAAAACGTCGCCGTTTCAATGACGTCCTTGAGTGAAATAACGTTCGATGTTTTTTTTGTTTGTCCAAAAGGCAATCGTCAAAAAAAATCAGGTTTCGAAATTTTGGATCTAGTTCTTCGGGCGGAATTAAATCAATTTGAGAATCGTGAAAAAATGCTACGTTCTGTCCAATTTTTTCCTCAATTTCGGTAAATACAGACTGCAAAGCTTCGTACGTTGGTTGACATAAAGTTTTACTGTAAATATATAATCGATAGTAGTCGAGCCATCTTTCGTTACAGATGAAATTAAACAGCAAGTTAGTTTTTCCACAATTCGCGGGGCTTTTAAATAGACATCTGATATTCGAAGGTAGGAACGGATGATTTTTAGGTTCTTTCTTTGGTACGAAAAAGTCGTAGTTTATAATTTCCATCGCATTTTTTTTATTTATGCATTTTTGTTGTTTATGGAGATACCAAACCCATAAAGTCTTCGTCGGTAAATTTCTCGGAAGTATTGGAATGAGCTACTCCAAAATCTACGTTGCACCATAATTTCACGTTGCTGGGAGACTCGTCGGTGACGTACACCGCGGTAATTTTTCCAGTGACTTCCGTCAGATTTAAAGCGTTGAAAGATGGCAAGTTAAACCACGGTTTATCAATAACATTTTTATTAAATTTTCCTTTAGTTTTGTGAATATTCTTGTACACCCAAGTTCTAAGACAGAGTGGTTTGTCTCCGTTACCCTCGTTCGCCTTTTCGCAAGAGGAGTAACAGGAAGAAGCCGAATGCATAGAATTGGAATAATTGAACGTAGTCAAAGAAACGGGTTTTTGATCGTCAAAATCGATACCTAGTTTCGTACAGATGTACCGTTTAAAATTTTTTAAGTTTTTGAGTTTCCAGGTCGCTAGGTGAAATCCACCCTTTATATTTTGATTTTTCGTCCGAAACGGGAGTCCCCGAACCCTTTAAATCCTTAAATTGTACGAAAGGAGACAAGGAAAACTTTACACCATTTTTTAACTTTGTACCATTCTCGATTTTAACTTTCAGCAAGTTTTTTTGTAAGAGATTGGAAAGATTCGTTTGCCAGGATGGTTGAGATATCACGGTTATTCCTATTATTATATATATAAAATATAAGTTTAAAAAAGGATGTCGGTCAACAAATTTGGTCAACCGTTGAAAAGGGGGAGAGAGGATGATGCGATCAGAGTCGGTCCGAGAGGTGAGCCAGGACTCGGATATGTTTTTAACCCCCAAAAAGAACTACGATATGCAAAGCAAGCGGTTAACTAAAGTAGGAGTCACTATCCAACCCGAAGATGCCGTCAATTATTCTCAGATCGGTACTCTGACAACGGACATTCAGAAACTTAAAACCAACTTCTCCGAATTACCTTCCACCATCGAAAAAAACACGTATGTAGACGGGAATGACGGAAATTTCTACGCGAAGAAGAAACAAGTTAAGGACGTGGCTTTCCCCCGGCACGCTGCAGACGCTGCGACAAAAGTCTACGTTGACAGGAGTTACCTATTACAGGATGAGCAAAAAGTATACTTCAACGCAACTAACAAGCCGATAAGAAATCTAAGCGAACCTACTTTACCGAACGATGCCGCTACGAAGGTATTCGTCGACAGCAATTGCTTAATACAAGACGATCAGAAGGTATACTTCGATGCCTCGTACAAACCGATTGGAAATATAAGCGAGCCGACTTTACCTAGTGACGCAGCTACGAAGAAATTTGTGCACGAAAATTGTTTCATGTTAATAAGTTTCTGCATGAAAAGCCCTTTGCATAAAGAAGTCGACTGGTTCCTTAATTCCGGATCTATCGCGAACTACATAAGTACAAGTTCTGGTTTAATTCGTAAAGCAATTTTATACTGCAACGATCCGAGCGTAGAAGTCGTCGTTAAATGTATAGCGGGAACGAAAACTTTTCTCAGTACTAAAACGAAGGAAGCGCATTCGACTACTACCATTTTTGACATTCCTTACGAAATGGAAAAAGATTCGGCATTCGCAGTACACACGGTCGAAGATTTTGATACGGAAGACGTTTATTTCCAGTTGGATTTGCACGTCACTTTCAATAGATTTCATTTTATCTAAAACAGCTTCGTAATTACGAGTCTTAGAGAAGCCGCTAAGGCAAAATAAACAAAAGTGCCCATACCAAATTTGGTCACAAAGTTTTGCACGCGTTCGTAATTGTATTTAATTCCCGGTCCCAAGTATTTAATCATGGACTGGGGAGGACCCATATTGCCGAAACTATCGAAATAACAGGGTTCGCCAGAACCCTATGGTAGAATAGGCTACCCAGTGACTTCCGTCTTCATCGTGGAAATCTTCCAAGTTTACGATTCCGTTTTCACCAGTAGGCTTAATTTTTACAGGAAGCGTGTCTTTTACTAAAAGTACCTCTAAATTTAGGAATTTTCATTACTCTAGCCAATCGGTTTAAATCATGGTTCGTTAACGGTTTATCAAAGTCGATTAAACCCTGGGTGGTCTTAAGTAATTTAGGGGCAATTTTTTTTGGCTTCGTTTTTTTTTTCTTCTTGCTAGAACCTTCTACTTGCTTATGATGTCGCACGAGTTCAGCTAGAATTTGTGCGTCGTTTTGTGCTTTTTTTACGGCAGATACCACCCCCGCAGTCCCTCCCGCTAACCCACCAATTCCGGCCAAAAATGGCCCTAGCAATGCCAATGGCAAAAACCCACCTTTTTTCGCGGTCTAGGTTTGAGCGCCATATCTTTTTTATTAATAAATAACTTCGACTTTGCCTCGGTCCAACTTTAGATTCATTTTCCTGTGGCCAATGAGCAGAGCGTGACAGACAGTGTTAGCTGGCACCGCTGCTCTAAACTTCAGTTTGACTTGTACATCCACGATTCCGGATTGAAGCCTCTCGGAGTGTTTGGAACAATCCAACACAACGAGTGGATAGGCATTCTTGAACTGAAGCAAGTCGAAACTCAAATCGTTGGTGTCGTAACACAGCTGCCTAAATTGCTGCGCCATTCTGTACAAGCCGACGTACTCTCCAGTAGCAAAATTAGTATTCAGATCGAGAAACGGATATCTTTCGGAATTTAGAGTCACGTGAGTATCTTGCAAACTGCAGTGGTCGAACACGGCTGGATTTTTACCTAAAGCGTCCTGTCTGTTTGTTTGAAAAGCTAGAACTATCCACCTAGGTTTTTCAACCGCGGAAGTAGTCAGCACGCGCCAGGTGAAGTTGGTATTTTGAGGGAGCTCGCAGCTATCGTAATGCCAGTGTCTAAATACTAAATCCACGTAGTTCCGTTGTCTATGTGATTGTAAAGTTTAAGTTTTTGATCGTCCGATGCGGTAACGTAGGGGATGAGCCAAGATATGCTACTGAGAACAACTTTACCGTTGGCCGCAGCTGCAGCTTTGAAGATGGCATTTGTATCGCTGGTCCTCATGCAAGTGAGCACGTGTTTAGTTCCATCAATTAACTTGTCGTAATTTTTGAAAAATCCCATGATGTGTTTCAAGGGAATGGCGAATGTAAAACTTCCTTTGGGAGTTGTTTCAACGATGATGGATGCGTGCCGCTGTATGAAACCCGAGTTATCAGTTAGATCAGCAGCTACAGAAGCTGCACTATCCAATGCCCAGCACTGACTGAGCAATGCCAGCTGTTCCGCCGATCCGTAAGAGAGCATCCCTTTCATTAGGGTACCGAATCCCGGATAATTTAACTCGTCTACTTGTTTATCACCTAGATGGTATTTTATATTAGAAAACAGGAACATGGGAGCATTATTAATCAACGTCGCTGCGTCGACGCAGATCGATGCATAGGCCGAGTCATCGTGCTTCAGCAACCTGCCTTTAATCAAGAGGTAACTGTTGGCAACGTGCAGAAATAAATCTTGGTTTTCCACATGTATTCGGATTTCAGAATTTACGTTGTTGAGATTCGTACCGACGATGGGATTATATTCGTGATAGGTGTAAGATTCTATAGACGAGTCGTACAACAAAGGTTCGTTGATTTTTAAATAGTCTTCTACAACGCTCATTTTCTAGCCGCTGTTATAAATTTGATGAAAACTTTGTTTCTAGGCGTTAAACTGTTCGTGTTTTTATTATTATTAAAGTTTTTATTATTATGAAAGAATCCTTTTCCTTTTTTTCCAAACACGAGCATCTTGCCCCCTTTTTTTTTTAATTTTTAGATTTTAAATGAAGTCGAACCGTGAGGGTCTCGCCATTCAGATTCAACGGCTCGTTGGTCTGAGATGTAACACTCTTATACTTCTGATTAAGTTCATAGTAATGGGTAAATAGATTAAATTATGCGGAGACTCAATGATTTTGAAACTGGGAGGTGAATTTGGATAAAACGAATATAAAGTGGGTTGAGTGTCACCATTTACATAAGAATTTCCAATGATGTCAACATGCACAAAAATCGTGTTTATATTTATTATATCGACGGTATTTTGACTTTCTCGACTCTTCAAGTAAGTTCCTAAATGAAACCCCAAGACTCGAGCCAAGCTCTTTTCACCCGTAAAGGCTATTCCGTATTTTGAATCGTTAATTATCAAGTTGGTTCTTAAAGTGTTTACGTTAGGAAGAATCGAAATAGCTTCCCTTTCATGACCATTTTGATCTATCGAGTTTTTGAGAAATTCACTCAAATTTTCAATTTCGTAAGTTCAGGGGGTGACTATCACTTTCTGCCAAGTTATACCAGCATCTGCGGTATATTTAATTTCGTTATTTTTTGAATCGATGTTGTATATGCTGTTATACGTGTCTAAATTATTAAGCGCCAATTCGTAGCTTTTTTCAGGGTCTAAATGAATCGGATTATTTAGATTAAATGTCAAGTCAGATTCTTTACCGATGAGGTTAAAAGAATGAGTCCATTTCTTTTTTTAATTCTTTTTTTTCATCCGATAAACAGCGCCATAGCAAAAAGCACTTTCCACCCTGCTCCAGATAGAAGAAAGGGAAGGCCCACCAGATCGATGAAAACGAAAAAAGGTTATAAAGGCACTCTCTTTCAGACCCCCACTTTGATCATGTGAATGGAAGTTACGTCATTACCCCCACTTCGATCCCGTGACCGGAAGTGACGTATTAGGATCTCTAGATCAACAGGTGAGCGGAATCTTAGGAAGTAGCAACCCTCCTCCAGATCGACGAAAGCCGGGAAAAAGGTAGTCCTCCAGATTGATGAACCCCACTTTTCATCAGGCGAGTGGAAGTGCATCATTACCTCCACTTTTATCAGGTGACAGGAAGGGGTATCGTAGCAACCCTCCTCCAGATCGATGAAAGCCAGAAAAAAGGTAGCCCTCCAGATTGATGAAGGACGCCCCCCCACTTTTCATCTGGTGACCGGAAGTGCATCATTACCCCCACTTTTATCAGGTGACCGGAAGTGGGGGGTGGCTAGCTGACTCAATATCGTATTTTACCCTACTGTAGTGAACTGCGTGAGCAATAATAAAACACGTGTGAGATCAATGACATTTCCCGTAAATTTTTTTTATTGTTGCCCCGTAAGAATCTACGATGGACTTTGTTTGGGACGGGTCTGTAGCCATCGAATAGCTCTGCAAATCTTCATAGACGGCCTTCTCCTATGTCTTACGACTTTATGTCGAATGCCTATTCCGATTTCGAGTTTTCAACGAAAAGCATCGCTCTCTCTCGGCCAATAAAAAAGTTGGTCGAAGATGCATACACGAGAATTTGTTTTGTTTGACAACAACATTTCTTGTAAAAATCGTACATGTGTACGGTGAATTTTTAAAGCCAACTTTTTGGACTAAATAATAATAAAATGCATCATTTTCTCCAGTAATCACTCTTGAAAGGGTCACAGAGTTTTGTAAAGACTGTGGAATAATATTTCTTTTCTTTCTTCATCTATTTCTTTAGATGAATGCGAGTTTGGTAGGGGTGGGAGGGGGAAGGGGGCATCTTTAGATATCTGCTAGCTAATTGTCATTTTTTTTTATTTGTTACAGTCTGTCAGTGATTCTGTCTGTTTGTTTGTTTGTTTGTTAGTAATTTTTTTATTAATATTATTCCTTTTAAATTAGAACCCAGCTTTTAAGTCAGCTGTCCGTACATGTTGCTAAGGGGGTCAGGTGCACTTGAAGGGGGAAATCCCGATGACTGGCCACAGTCCTATTGTTACTTTGATAGGGAGGTGGGGAGTCAACTTCCTGGTCCAACTTAAAACAGGAATAAAATGCATCTTTTCCAATATTTAACTTAAAGGGTTACAGAAAAGTTTTGCAACAAAAAGAATAATTTTAAAAGAGATGATTCTTTTTTTTGCTTTTAAAAGGAGTGTGCTATAATTTTTATTTCTTAAGTTTTAGCAAGGGTAATACAGTTTTAGAGGCAAGAATCTTTTAGCTGAGGGTAGAGGCGATGGGAGTATCTTCCTTAGTAACCACTTGTCCAGATTTTCATGCCTAGACACGTCTGGCTCATCACCTGTATCCCGCCACAGCCCACACCTATCGTTATCTGATAAAATGGAGGGAGGGGGATTTAAAGTCACCTTCCTGGACCAAGTTAAAACAGAAATTATGACTGCATCTTTTTCCAGTATTCAAGGACTGTGCCATAATTTTTATTCCTTAAGTTTTAGCAAGGGTAATATTTCTCTTCTAATAGGCAAGAGCTTTGGGGTTCATCTTTAGATGTAATGGTCCATCTTTAAAAGACTGCTATCTAGGTAATTTTTTTTAAAGGTAGGAGGCTGGGAAGGGCTGCTTTTAAAAGGCTGCTATTTAGGTAATTTTTAAAAGTTGGGGGTGGGGAGGGGGACCTCATTTAAAAGGCTGCTACTTAGGTAATTTTTAAAAGGTGGGGAGAGGGTCCTCTTTTAAATAAAAAGACTGGTAGTTAGCTAAATTTTATTTGTGCTGTAATGGCACCCTGTAGAGAGGCTTTTTTTATATATTATTTTTAAATATTATTTTATTTTAATTAATAGTCCTGCAGATAATTTTTTAATACCTCGTGATGTCATCTCCTTCAACTCCAATCTTATCTTTAAGACCAATAACTCAACCCTGCTTTCTAACATGTCTTCGTGGTGTAGTGGGCTGGGGCGTTAGTCGCTTACTCATCTGATAAGCCAGCCGATGCTGGTTCGAATCTCGCCGCAGCTGAGAAAAACATTTTTCTACTGATTCAATACTAATTTAATAAAACAGGAAAAAGAAAAGAAGAAACGAAGGAAAATAAAAAATGGCGGACGAATAAAAGGGCCCACCTTCGTGACATCACAGGGGTGCAGGTCAGCTTCCTCCTTCTCAATTCCGAGAAATTTACCGTGATTACCCAGCGGATTAACGGTTGCGCAATAGGGGGGGGATTAAAGGATTATCGGCGGCATCCCTTTGTTACGGTGGTTGCAATCTCCCTCAGGGATTGGAATGTTCACATCACATAATAGTGGTTTTTTTTTGGGGGGGGGGGCGTGGGTGTGGGGGAGACAGTGGCTACAGGGGGGGATGACCACACAATGGGTGGAGATGGGGAGGAGGGTAATTGTGAGGGAGGCGGCGAAGGGGTGGCCGCTGACCCAGCTTAGCATTCACTAGAACGCAACGAATTATAAATTTGAACTCCAATTCTAGGGAACAAGGACTTCATTTACTCAATGGTTATGTCAGAAAGTGAACGCAGTTTCTGTTTGAAATGTTTAATGTTCGTGTGAGTGTGTGTGCCTGCGTGTGGGCTTAATTTGTGTATTTTACGGGTTTTTTTTATGCCTGTCTGTGTTTGTTGTTTTATATTTTAAGTCTATTCCGTGAGTGGCTACATGTGTATTTTGTATGCATTTATAATTTATGAAACAAGCCGACTTGTAGTTAACGCAGTTTTCTTGCCTGTATTTATGTTTGACAGTTTCTGTTTTAGCTCTAGTTCGTGTGAGTAATTACGTGTTCATTTTGTAAATGTAATTTTAATCTTTCAATTTTGTAGGCGTTTTGCTGTTTATGTCTGATGTTTTGTATGTGTTTTTCCTAGATTCAGATTTCGTTCTGTTTCATGTGCGTGTATATGTTGCATGTGTATACTTTGTATGTGAAAATCTGACCGTTTTGTTTGTTTGAATAGTGATGTACAAGAGCGTGTGCATGGAGGTTGGCATGTCGCAATCCTTGTTCCCTGGAATTGGAGTTCAAATTATGCTTCGTTGTGTTCGAGTGAACTCTAATTCGTTTTTATTTTGTACCTTCACAGCTATGAGTATGCAAAAGACTAGCCTGCTGGTCTCTCTCCCGTAATGGTGGCTGTAAGGATCAACGTCGCAGTGTAGTAATTTTGTCTGGTCGGTAACGCCATCCTCTTACAATTCGTCATGAAGTTAAAATGGGATTCACTTTACCTATTTACCACGCGTAAATAAAGTTTACAACAACGTAGCAAAGCCATTTCATACTAGAAAATAAGACAGGGTAAATCAATGCGTTTGTAATATTCACACACATCTGATCGATTTTTACAAAACTCAGTCATGCAGGAAAGCCAACACGAAAACATGCACGTTTAAATGGTTTTCCCTCACCGCATATTCATTTACAACATTTATATGCATCTGATACTATAAAAAAAATTAACGAACAGGAAAGCCAAGTTGGGAACTCGCACGTTTAAATGGCTTGTCAATATGTTGCGTACTCGTTTGGATACAGGTTGCCCCTTAAACTCATAAGCTACACAATTTTAACGATTTAAGGAAGTAAACTTTGAAGAACCGGCTGATTTATTCAGTTACTTCTGTTTTTCCCATCTTCTGAACAGGGTAAAAAGGTTTAAAAAAATACGATTTCAGAGATTCTTTACACGAAAACTTATTATTTTGTATTTTGTCGTAGAGATTAGGCTGTTAGTTTTATGTACAGAAGACTGAGAAAACTATAGAAACGACTTTGTCCGGCAGTCGCCCTTTTCAACTCCAGAACGATACAGATAGAGATAAACGGCTCCCAACATTAGATTCAGCTACCAAAAGCATTTGTACTGAGGCATTCAGTACAGGCACCAATATAGGCTTTTTTTTTAGCATAGAAAATTTATTACAATTATTAAATAATGCAGTTATTTAGTTAAAGCAACATCCCGCCTGCCTTATAAGTTTCAGCCTGCCTTATAACAGCCAAGCGCCGATCGAATCCGCCTTGTTACCATCGCCAAGGTCAACTGAGATAGTAGTTGCGTTCCTCGTAGCGAAGAACGCAGCAACTATCTAAGTTGGCATTGCGCCTAATAGACGAACCGGCATGAAAGCATTAATTGTGTCGTCACAAACCGGTATGATTTTCGTATTTCAAAATCGCACTTTATAATTTTTTAGGTTAGTATCTTATAATTTTTCTTGGGCGATCTATTGGCATAAATAATTGTAATTTTTACCGCATTAGTCGTTTAAATTTTTGATCTCATGGCAATTATTAGCAAATTATTAGAAGCACACACTGAGATGAAACATCATGTTTATTGTAAGTGCGCAAAGGATCATATACGTGCGTTCCGTAGTAAATAAAGTTCTCCAATATTCAACAGAATATCTCCTAGACGCCTCATTAAAACGGATTTTTTAGCTAGGGATTGACTAACGGTAACTTTGGGGCCGTATTTGATGTAGAGATCGAGAAAATTGGCGCCGGGGGGAATGTCCTTTTAAGTTAATTTACATTATTTAAATTATTACATTATAAATAATGCAGTTCGTTTTATAACAAAAGTACAGCAGGAGTACATTAAGCAACTGCTAATAACTACAAAACAGAAATATACAAGAGTATCAAGAACATTTCATGCCATAATAAAACACCTAACATGCAAGGAGGCAATAAATAATATTAGAGAAAGCCCGTGCTACGCACGGCTGGTCTTGGATCCACCATTTGCAACACTGGCACGGTTTGGTTGCTCATGTGTATGTCCATGTTTCACCGAATTAAGTTTCTTCAATCCAAATTTTGTGCACACTGGCCAACAAACGCTTTCGTCGAATTAAGTTTGTTCAATTCAATTTTTGTGCACACTGGCTTACAAACGCTGATTTTCGTTCGCTTCACTCACTCAATCAGCGCATCCAATGACGCAAGTCAGTGGATGCACTGTTTTAAAAATTGGCACGTCGATGTATTTTTCCAGCATCGTTGTATGCCAAAAAATTGCGCTGGGTAATAATGTTGTATTGCTTGATGAAACAGACGGGTGGTGTTGAAATCTTTAGCCTGGCGGCTTTGACATTTTTGTTTTCTGGGAGAGGCAGATAACAAATAACCCGGGCAAACAATGCCTTATTATTGTTTCATTTTCACTTCGACAGGGCTTATTGCTGTCGGCCACTCTGCAAGAAAGCATTGATAAACCTCGTGCTCCGCAGTAATTGTTGGTGTGAAGTTTGAAACAATTCGGCTCAGGTCTGACAGCCCGCATTTACACGAAATAAGTCATCCTTTCCATCGTGTTTAGGTGCCAATTCGAGGCCACTCGAAATTAACAACGTGGCTTAGTTTAAATCGAAACTATATAACTGAACAAAAAACGGCTTCGTCGTTTAGAAAAAAAAAAAACATTAGAGCTCGTATCCCCATACTCACAGCCCTGAAGGTACACGAATAAAAACGGATTAGAGTTCACTCGAACGCAACGAACTATAATTTGTGTTCATTTTGTGTATACATTTTTTGTGTGCCTACCGGCAGTGCTAATGCCTTTAGCTGAAACACGGATTCTTTCATTTTACCCATCAACAATCAGCGGTTTACACGAAATTGTTAGGCACCGTAACAAAGACGTGCACGAAGAATGAAAAGACGTGCACGAAGAATGAAAAGCGATAAAAGTGATTGTTAATTACTTATACTTGCTCTTAATACTTGTCTTATGAGTTCAACCTTATTGTGTAGATTCACCCCAAAAAAATTAAATTGTGGCACCCACGCAAGATATTATGCAGTATTACACACCGATAAGTACTGCAAAAATTAAACCTCAGATAAGGAACTAAGATCACTCAGATCTCAACAGAAAAGTGTTCCCCGTCCCCGTAAATGCACCCCCAACGAAGAATAGACTACAGCCTGACGTCACGTGCTTTGAGTGATTTGCATTAACCCTCTCTTTCTTGTTCGGTTTGCTCGGCAGCACTCAGACTTTTTCGTAGGCCTCATCGAAGGGAAGAGGTACACTGCCATGGTATTTTAAGTGTTTTATTGAAAACCTGATGATGGAGAATGATTTCTCCGAAAGGTTGTTTTGTTAGTTTTTGTTGCACCAGTTGGCTTTTAATTTAGCTCAATCACGCAAAGTTGCTATTTCTTTATTATCTATTACTGTAAGCAACTGAAAACATATCTTTTCAAGTTGAGGATAAATACATGCCAATACGGCCGAAATATTTGCAAATTGTAGCAAAATAATGTGAGGGGATGTTGCAGGGATAAAGTAAACAACTGAAGGTGGATACGTTGTTGAGTGAGCAAAACCAACTTCATTGCGTACATTAACATAATGTAGATTAACACTGCGTAAGTTAATATTAAAATCAGGAATTGCAACTGAAGGGGGATGATTGAGTGAGAGAAGCGAACGAAAATCAGTGTTTGTTAGCCAGTAGTGCAATGAATGCCCGTGTCAGACGGGCAGATTTTCACTCCCGATACGATTAAAAGTTGGGTTCGGGTGGGTAAGTTTGCTCGCGTGACTGGGGTCAAACGACAAACGTTGGGAGTAATTAAAGTAGTCGTCCAGACTTGATGACCCGGCGAGGAGGCCAGCCCTCGCAGTACCAACTTTTTCTCACGTGACCGATGGAGACCAGACACGTCAGGAAGGATAAAAGTTGGAGGGGTGTAAACCAGAAATTTATCGACATGATTTTCTATCTAGCCAAAAAATTATGTAATTTTTCTGACTGATTTGCCGACTGGCCAAAAATTATGTAATTTTGCCGACTGATTTGAGTGAACTGGCCAAACATGGGGGGGTGTGACACGCCCCCCCCCCACATCCCCCCCCCATAAAAACGTCCCTGATGGAGATCAATGGTAAACGCATACCATGCATAACAGAAAGAGGGGTGAAGATGTAACGAGAGCAAGCCATATGGAGTGTTTGTTAATTTTGAAGGCATTCGGGAGTGAAGGAAATTTGCTCGTGCGACGACTAACTCCAGACGAAATGCAGGGGGAATCAATTCTGCTCTTAGGACAGTCGTGTCTTGAGGAAAATATCTGCCCGTGTGACACGGGCTTTTTTCTGGTCGAATGTTATCACTAGCTTGACAGGTCGATCCTTTTTGAAACTTGACGACTTCTCTTACACCAGCTTTGGTTTTGGCTGGATATCATAACTTTCATAAGATTATGAACGTAGAAACGGTCAGTCCATCTTATCAACATGTCCACTTTTTTTCTGGAGGTATTTTATCTCTGTAAACTACCTCATTGATAATTTCCACATTCGCCAATGCCTAATTAGCTGTTACATCATCCAGTTTGGCACGGTTTAATTTACTATATGCCCATGCTTCACATGCTTATGTTTCTTCATTCCCATTTTAGCACCATTGGTAGACATGTTGATAGTAGACATACAGCTACTTGAAGCCCTATTGTCATCAAACGCAAACGAAAATTAGGCCGTACGACGCTGCAAACAGCAAAGATAATTAGCGTGGCGCTAAATCCGTTAGGCCCGATGCATGGAAACTTCGTGAATTATCCTATTTTTTTTTTGGCATTCTGTTGCATTCACCACGCTTCAATCTTACGTTACATGCAAAGAGTAGCCTACAGGTATTGATTATTAGTGTCTACTAACGTGATGTGAAACGGTTTCATGAACGCTTCAGGAAACATCAACAAGAAAACGAAGAGTCGTGTCAGTGAATCCATTGGCGTAACATAAGTCCAGGTTTCGATTTTTAAGAAGCACCTTTTTGTCTGCAGAGTTGTCAGGCTTCCGTATTCCAGGATTGATTAGTAGCTTCTCGAGTATCTCTTGTAGTTCCCTGTTTGCGTTTCTTTCAATAAACTGAAAAGCAGTGCGCGTTCGTATCTCCTGGCAACCTTTTGCCTGATCGTTACAGTAACCGTCATTTCTGAAATTGGATTTAGTAGTCAAGGTAACTTGGTAATGGAAGCGAGATGCAGCAGATCGAAAATGTGTGAGATTTCCAACCGTTTTAATGATTCTCTCCAAAAAGAAAGCTAAAGAAATACAGAAATACAAATCACTAGCTGTAAAGTTACATAGAGGGCTACGTGGATGAGCGGTGAGAGAGCTCAGCCTGGTTGATAGAGGATCTTCGGATCTGGTCGAACCCCTGGAAAGGGGACCTTGGCAAAGTCCCCGCCAGAGCTGCCGGCCAAGATAGCGTGAGAGCCTACCATGCCCTCTCAGTGGCTACGAGAACTATTCTGGGCAAATCTGGATAACCTTTCGTCCCCTACGATGATCGTAGGTTTCCCGGCTCGGTTCCTCGGGTTGGCACCTCCCTTTACCAGATATTTCGTCTTCTCTAAAAAATCTGATAATGTTCAAAATTGAACCGGTTCAGCAAAACGAGCATTACATTGCTTCGGCTGACTTAAGATTCAAAACAAATTAATTTAAACAAAAAGGTAATATTGGAAACATAGGAGCACAACAGCGAAACATCACACACAAAAAATAGGTAACATTCGGTAAGAATTTATTATGAACTATTATTTCGCTGGGTGATGTGACTGGGACTCAAACCAACGATCTCCCGTCAGTACTCGGGTACTCTCATTACCAGATACAGCTTTCCAAGGCGTAATCTTGGCTATTTTATAACTTGAATATTTGCTTATAGATGCACCTTATTAAAAGCAGAACAATAGTTTTAAAACGATTTTCAACAATTCTCAGTTGTACTTTGGTAAATTTTGGTCACATAATTTATCAGAATTTAAAATTTTCGGATTCAACAACCTGAATTTTCCTCGGTAACATGGCTTAACTAAACAACCATTTATATATGGCTCACGGATGCGACATACTTGTGTTTTTTTTTTACTATGCTTCTGTAGAAATTAAATATGGTAGTACAGTTTGAAAATTTTCCATAAATTCATGCTATGCAAGGCCGCTTCTTGCAAAATGCGGCTAAACTTCGAATTTTTCTCAATTTTTACAGAGGATCGCGGTTAATAATAATCAGATTTGTTGCCATGCACCAGCAACAGGACACGGAAGGGCATGCGAGGACCACTTACACCAGCCCCAAAGAAGAAAAAAACAGAGGTGACCGCCATCAATCAACAAATAAAAATGTCTTACGTGCTTAACAAGCAGTTCCCGTTGGTCAGCCAGTCTGCGCTTGAACGCCTTCACGCTCACCACCATAAGGGCGCGTTTATGTAACGAGACCTTCTCGCTCGCCAAAAGCTATTTGCTAGGCAACCGTTATTTATTTACGATTAATTTCCCGTTTCTATTAAATGATTGCGGTAATAGACCACAAATTAAATGTATTATAAATAACAACACGGACAAAACAAAGTGCAACCGTCATTTTAAACATTGCTACAACATTGTTGCCATTTCACGCCATTTCCAAAATTTGCTATTCTCGCTGAAAAAATAGCTTCTAGCAGTGATCAAACGACGTTAGAATAAATAGCTACTCGCAGCGAGAATTCAAAATCCAACATGGCGTCCATTTCGGAGTTATCGATTCGAAGACAAACCTTCGAATGCCGGTATTCAGGAATCTGTCCGTCGTCGTGTACTGCAGTAAAAATTGTTTTCTTGTTGTCATAAATCGGCGCTGTCATGTTGCAAGCATCGTACGTCATGTCACGAGGCACGAGGAGAAAATTTGCGTCCGCGTTGTTGCCATGGTTACTACGTATAGACAACTTGAAAGTCGCACTCTCCGACAAAGGCGAGAAGCAACCAGCATATTTAGTATTGACCAAACAAAAGCTAGTGAGCGAGAAAATTGTCATTGCATAAACGCGCCCTAAGGGCACGTTTAGGGCGCGTTTACGTAAGGACAATTTTGTCGCTTCCTAACTTTTTCTTCGTCAATACTAAATTTGTTGACTGCTTCTCGCCTTTGTTGGAGAATGCGGCTTTCAAGTTGTCTATACGTAGTAACCATGGCAACAACGCGGACGCAAATTTTCTCCTCGTGCCTCGCGACACGACGTACGAGGCTTGCAACATGACAGCGCCGATTTATAACAACAAGAAAACAATTACTGCAGTACACGACGACGGACAGATTACTGAATACCGGCATTCGAAGGTTTGTCTTCGCATCGATAACTCCGAAATGGACGCCATGTTGGATTTTGAATTCTCGCTGCGAGTAGCTATTTATTCTAACGTCGTTTGATCACTGCTAGAAGCTCTTTTTTTCAGCGAGAATACCAAATTTTGGAAATGGCGTGAAATGGCAACAGTGTTGTAGCAATGTTTAAAATGACGGTTGCACTTTGTTCTTTGTCCGTGTTGTTATTTATAACACATTTAATTTGTTGTCTATTACCGCAATCATTTAATAGAAACGGGAAATTAATCGTAAATAAATAACGGTTGCCTAGCAAATAGCTTTCGGCGAGCGAGAAGGTCTCGTTGCGTAAACGAGCCCTTACGCAACCACTCGCTTTTGCATTCTCACAGCTAGAAGCTAGAAATCACCTCAAATTCCAACATTTTACGTCTACCGCCTCGCAACGAAAACGGCAAATGACATGAGTTCAGAAGCGTTTGGGAAAATTGTTTCGTCATGAGGAATTCTTTATATTACTGGCACGGATTATAAGACTGCAAGTATTTACTCAAACGATGTCGGATTTAGCTAATCCGTTTAGCGTTGTTACCATGGCAATGTCACCTTTGCCATCGCGATTGAGTTCTAGCTGCGATGATGCAAAGGCGAGTCGCTGCGTAAACGCGCCCTACCAACCTCGGATGGAAGAACATTCCACACTTTTATAACTCGCGATGAAAAGACGTACTTACGGCAGTTAGATGTAAACCCTGGAACCCTGGTTGTAAAAATAAACTAGAAAGGGGGTAAAAACAAACATTCTTTAAAAAATTATGTTTTTTAAATTATTTTTTTCTATACGACGGAAAATTAATATTATTCAACAATCATCAACACAATTGTTCAAATTCATTGAAGGAAGGATGACCGGGTGCGGTTAACGCTCGCTAAAATCCTTTGACCCTTTTTTGAGGAAGGATGATCAAGCCAAACAGCGAAAAGCATGCACTAAAAATAACCTAGTACAGTAAGTCATCTTTACACAATTATGTTTCTTTGAAGTGACTTGACCCGGATTCGAACTAGCAATCCAAGCGGTACACAGATTACTGACATAAAGCCTTTATCAATATGCCAACTTATCTACTGGAATAAAGACGATTCATTGGACCTGTAATTAAAGTTACACCAGGGATTAAGGCTCCATTCGACCAAGAATCCTTATGGAGCATAAGCAATGGAGAAATAAATAAACAGGCCTAAAGAATGTAAATAAATGTGTATAAATTGCTGTAAATTATATAAAGGAAAGAAGAACACAAGCCAGATAGAGAATATCACACTAGAAATAACGCAGTGGACTCAGTGGACTCCTATGTACACTCACGGTTTCGTCAAAGTGGCATGACCCGGATTCGAACTCGCAATATTACCTAGATTACTGACATCAAAGCCTTTATCCGTGCCCAAGTATCTACTGGAATAAGGACTATTCACTGGACCTGTAATTAAAGTTACACCAGGGACTAGAGCTCAGTTCGCCCAAAATTTCCTTGTGGACATAAGCAATGGAGAAATAAATAAACAGATCCAAATAATGAAAAAAAATGTATATAAATCGCTGTAAATTATATAAGGGAAGGAAGAACACAAGGCATATAGGAAAAAATCGCACACTAGAAATAACGCAGTGGAAATAACGCTTTCACGGTTTCGTCAAAGTGGCATGACCCGGATTCGAACTAGCAACCCAATCCGTTCCTAGATCACTTACGCGGTTCATTATCGATATGCCTCTCCTCCACTGGCATAAAGATAACTCAATAAACCAGTCATTCATGTCACAGCAGTGACTAAGGCTCCATTCGACCGAGAATGCTTGCAGCCATAAGCAATGGCGAAGGAATATAAATCAAGGACTGAGAAGCGGTCCTTATGAAGGCCTCTGCTTGGAGTAAGATGTTAAACGGCATACTTTGAAACCATTTAGTTTTTCCCAGCAATGACATAACCAAGGAAGTTAGTTATGTTAGTTCGTGTCATGAACTATTTCACTGCAGTAAAAGTTTTAATTACAACACTTAAAAAGTTTGGCTTTCACAGCATGGCCGTTCCATTTTGTTGTTGTTGTTGTTGATAAATAACTACGAGGCTGTCCCTGGTGACAGAAAATCCACAAGGTCATAAGAACACAGTGAGCCTAATTTTCGAAAGAAACATAATATTTCTTGGTCACAAAACAACATAAAATAATCATAAAATTGATGCACGATTTAGTCAACGAAAACTGGCTACACGCCATCTTGGCACGACCAACCAACCTTGGTCGTGCCAAGATGGAGTCTAGCCAGTTTTCGTTGACTAAATCGTGCATGAATTTTATGATTATTTTATGTTGTTTTTGTGACCAAGAAAGACTATGTTTCTTTCGAAAATTAAACTCAGTGTGTTCGTATAACCTTGTGGATTTTCTGTTGTATCGGCAGCCGTTGCTGGAATTTGAGCTGCCATCATCCTGTGCTGATGCGCCGGATGTTTGTGGGTAGACCTGGCGGACGCCACATTGATTGAAGACTAAGGTTATCATCGGCCCCAGCTCGGCACCGGTATGGAGTGGTGGACTGTTCCTGGGCCCGTGGCGGATGTCCTTACAGAGGAGCTCCCAAGAAGTTCGAGTCTAGTCCAGACTCTATTATCATATCAAAAACCAAAACTGGTAAAAGGGGCCGCCAAGTTCCGAATGGTTCGGCCCTTCAAAGGAGTGATATCAACACACCAAAACATTCGCCAAGTTAATCGCACTGCTTAATAATTCGAAGGTTAAATGAAAACTAGAACATTGATACTTTCGGTAGCAATGTTCATGTTTTCATTTAACGTCCAAAGTATTATTCGGTGCGATTAAGTTTGCGAATGTTTTGGTGTGTTGATATCACTCCTTTGAAGGGCCGAACCATTCGGAACTTGGCGGCCCCATTTATCAGTTTTGGTTTTTGATATGATATCACTCCTTTTTTTTAATTGTGTATTGGCTCAACTCCACTACTGTGCATATGAGTAATAAAGTGCTACGTCAACAAGAAATTGGTTTTCAACAATTTCCTACTACCTTTTGCCTATAGGCCGAACCATTCTCAACTTAATCACCTCTTTATTGGCTTTTGGTTTGGTTTTAATTTTGTTGTAATTTGTTGTATTTAGTTAGTTTTGGTGTGTTGATATCACTCCTTTGAAGGGCCGAACCACTCTCAACTTCGTGGCCTCTTCACCAGTTTTTGGCCTTGTTTATTTTGCTTTGTTTTACACTTGGTGAATTGGACGTGAATAAAATTTCTTTGCAACGTTGTTTAGATTTATCGTGATACACTAGTGTGTGTCTAAGCACGCACGTAAGTATACACGTTCTCATTGTCGGAACTTAGGCCGTCCAATGAGAGACGATGCCGACAATACTAACAATGCTTATAACAATATTTTCGTACTTACGCGCCCTCCCACGCCATCCCTGTTACGGCCCAATTCTCCAAACCATAAAAGGTACGTAGTTCCTATTGTAGTGCACCCATTCGTCCAATTTCATAGCTGGAAACATACCCGTTATCTGGTAATCGATGAATAATCACCCTATGGGATTAACATGGGGATGAGCTAGCTAGTTAGTAACACATTTTCAACGTTATTGAGGGTCAGATTTTGCATTGAAAGCAGCCTAGCTGGCATTCAAACACGAGTTAATTTTTGTCAGGTGGGTCATTGCTCTCGATTTCAACACAATTTAAGCTTTTGTACTGCATTATTATTTTTCCCAAGTACCTGAAATGTGCCCAACTATGCTTCAAGATATAAGACACTGACGCAATGGCGTCGCGCTACAATGGTTTACAACCTCGACAATTGAATTAATGTGATGTTTGTTGTGATGTTTGTTGCCTAACTTGACGCGACACACTAGCGTGTGTCTAGATTATAGGCCAATGTGCGCATGCATGCCACATTAACATAGTCATGGTGTCATGCCATGTTTGCCATGCGTGGTTACCACTTGTGGTATTAATTCATTTTTTCCATTCCAATTCCTCCTAACTGTACCACCTAGGAGTGAAATCGTCATGATTTATTCTACCCAATATTTCGATCGTCATACCAAAATTATTCTGCAACATTATGTAAGTCCATCTATTATTTACCACCAGTACTTTCCTGCTTTTTTCCCTATCTTTAAAGTCCCGCAAACAGACTGTGTAAAACTGCAAGGGTTATTTCGCGTGTAAGTTTGGCGAGTGTAATATTGGAACCTCCACCGCAATAAACCCAATGGAACCAAGTAACCAGCGTCATTTTTACTAGCTAAGCAATAACATCTTTACCATCAACTACCACTGAACTCTCGTCAATACACTGTCACCAGGAACAGCCTCGTAGTTATTTATCCGTGATTCCACAAAATTACCGATTTCTGATTGATGTTGATGTTGATGGGACTCTATGCAGATCGAAACAACGAACAGATTTTTCAATTGTTATACCGTAATACGTAGGTATTTACAGGGGGGGGGGGGATGAGGCTTAATGGCGCGTCGACAGCTTGG
>JAHWFP010184102.1:0-27755 GCA_023313725.1 Lithobius niger | reverse complement strand
GGGGGGGATGAGGCTTAATGGCGCGTCGACAGCTTGGTCATTAGCGCTGGTATTTACAAGGCCCATGTTCTTATTACAGGTACCTTAATATGACAAGATTTTTGTTGTTCTCTTGTTGGGACGATTCTTACCGAGAAATTTTGCTCTCGACTAGACCTCGAACTAATGAACCGATTTTCAATTTTTTAAACTTAAAATGTAGGTATTATTAAAGACCCGGGCAATTTGAAAGTTATGTTAATGTGACTACAGTTGTTTTTGTTGTTCTTAGGGGGACAACAATTTTGCTCTCACATTGAGATGAAAGCGATTGATATTGATATGAACCGATTTCCAAATTTTTAGAGCTAAAAATGTGGATATTAACAAGGATCACGATCTTTTGAAAGTTATTTTGATGTGACAACAATTATTGTTGTTGTTGTTCTACTTGGGACGATTTTGCGCTTATCTCGAGATCAAACCAACTAACCGGTTTTATACCTTAAAATGTAGGCCCAGGTCCAAGTCATGGCCCGGACCCTTACAACAGTTATTTTTGTGTGACTATTATTTTTGTTGTTGTTGTTGTTGTTATTCTTCTTTGTTTTGCGACAACTTTGCCCTTACCAAACCAATGATCAAATGACCAATGATCAAATCAATGAACCGTAAATAAATAAAGAAATCACTATAGGTAAAGGGTAAACAAAGCAAGCAGTCTGCATTAAAGACTGTCCTTGTGAGGATACACAATGCACTAGTATGAGAAAGAAAGAAAAGACAACTGTCCCGACAGGTACTCGAACCTAGGACTCCCCTTTTACTAAGCGGGCGCTCTAACCACTGCGCTACCGGGGCGGATACAGCCTGTAGCCAGTATCCGCCCCGGTAGAGCAGTGGTTAGCGTAGTAAACGGGATGTCCTGGGTTCGAGTTCCAGTCGGGCCGGTCGTCTTTTCTTTCTTTCTCAGACTAGTGTATTGTGTATCCTCACAAGGACAGTTTGTAATGCAGACTGCTTGCTTTGTTTACCAATGAACCGATTTTAAATTTTCCTGGCTAAAAATGTTAACACCCAGCAAAGAGTTTTTGAAGTTTTTCTTGTGGCAACTTTGTTTATGTTGTTGGTGGTACTCGTACTCTGTTGGGACGTTTGCTTTTACCTAGTGATCGATCCAGTGGTCCCCTATTATTTTTTTACGGATTGAAGTGTAGGTATTAAAAAGACCCAGACTTTTTGAACATTATTTTAAAGTGACTATGATATTGTTGTTGTTGTTGTTCTGGTTCGAACGTATTGCTGTTACCTAGACATCGAACCTGCCAAACAATTTCAATACTTTTTTAGCATAAACTATAGGTATTAACAAGGTCCAGAGTTTTTCAAAGTTACTTTAAAGTGACTACACCACTGAACGGAGTTTAAATCTTTATTCGTCTATTTTTTTATTTTTCAAGCTTAAATTGTTATTTAACACAGTGTAGGGCAATTTGCGAGCAATTTTGCTGTTATTGCAATATTGTTATTTTTGGGACCTTCCAATGAATGTACCAATTTAAAACATTTTTAGCTTTAACTGCAGGTGTTAGCAAGTCTCAGTTTCTTGTTAAACTTATTTTAATACGTTTTCCGAATATTGTTGTTGTTGGTGGTTGTAGTGATAGTGCTGTTGTTGATGTTGTTCTTGTTATGGGAACTTTTTACCTGCATCTCTCAATACTATTTGCTGAAGAAAAATACAAGTTCTTCCTTTAGTGTTTAAATTCTCCTAAGACCTGTAAAGCAATTGTAAAGCAGCTAATAAGAACTGGCTAATCCAAGAGTGTTCTGTGTAGACAAAAATCCCGAATAGTCCTACGAAGAAAGCTGCAAATGCTGTTTCTACCAGACGCAGTCTGATGAAGAGAATTTAGAATCAAATTAAATATTAGCATACCTATAAAGATGAATATTACATATTTAGCCTGAAATATCGCTTATCTTAAACAACGTCTGATCTTGTTATCTCATTTGCCTCTAATCTCATTTATCTTATTTATCTCAAATCTCATTTGTTTAATTAAACTCTCATGTTGTTTATACGTTTCGTTTACCTCCTACAGTTCGAATCTCTCGTTTAACTCTTGTTTATCTTCTTTGTCTCAAGTAGCATTCGTCTCATAATGAATTCACATGGTATAATACGTCTTGGGTTGTGGCAGCTGCTTCTGAAGGTCAGCACAATCAGATTTCAAACAGTTAAATTTCCATGTGGACGCTCTCAATCCTGTTTGGTCTTTCATTGGAGGCGGAGTTTTATTTGCTCTAAAGCATTATTATCATTTTCACCTGCACGGCATTACACGTCTTCGAATTTTAGACAAAATAATTAACACGTGCCCAGCCAAGGCGTGTTAAAATAAGTGATCTCAGCTGTCTAACGAAGTTTAAGATTTTAAGATAAAATAAAGCCAATTAGTGCACAAATAAAACAATAAAACACGACGTTTCGGGGATATTTGCATCCCGTTATCAAGTGTGTATTTCAGCTCGAAGGCTTTGCACAAAAATAAAGGAACAAAGAGGAATCATGTTATGGCAGATACTACTCATAAAATAAAATTTAAAATTTAAATTTTTAAAACAAGAACCTATGCATTGCGGGCTGAAACAGCAAATACAATAGTAAGCCCATCAAGACGACCTATTTCCTGCGAGTACAGATTCGAAGTGAAGCCAGGTGGTTTTTTTTCGCGTATTACATGCTCAAGGTGAGGGCGGGTGGGGTTCTTCAAGTTTCGAACTGGGATAGCCCAACTGTTTAGAAACGTGGGAACGCATCCTTTCACGTTTCTGTTTTCAAGTAAAATGTGATAGTGAACAGGTGGTTGATGTGATAAAATAACTAGAGTTTCAAGATTAATTCTGGCTCTCATCTGTTTTTCTGTAAAGAGCATTGTGGCATTATCAAAATCAAGAGTATGACCTGATTTTATCCTGTCTGGAGAGCTCCCTGTATTGATCTAACTTAAACAATATTCAAGTTCCAAGCCAATTCTTCAGTGAACATAAATACTAGCAATGTGACATAGAAACGCGATACCCATGGACTGCGCAATATTCACATTTGGATTTTAGAAATTTGATGTGCTTACAGGCAGCCATGGCGCTGGAAGGCGAGAATGACAATTTTGTTAGTCAACCGTCAACTTTTTTCGGTAGCCAAGTTTCTGAACAAGTTTCTTTCTAAATTTTCAAAACTTTCCGAAAATTTCTTCAAAATTTTCTCAAAATTTTCTTCAAAAGTCGCATCTAACTTTTTTCGGCTACGACTCTACATAGTCGTGGAGATCTTATCCTTACTTTCAAAATTTTAAACAGTATAACTGACATCCAAACTGTCGATTTTTTTTTGTCTATGGGTCACAACCTGAGGCTACTTGGAAAGCATTACAAGTTGAACATAACGCGTCACTTTTTCTCGGAATGAGTTGTACCCCCTTGGAACTCTTTTCTTCCGTACATAGTGGCTGCCACCAGTCTGAACTCTTTCATAGCATGTTTACGTGTCGCCTCTGCTTTTTTTTTGGGGGGGGGGGGCGGCCCCCACGAGGTTTAAGGGTTGGGTGCCATAGTTTTAGCTTTCAGATAAGAAGGAGTTACAGCCAGTGTCGTGCACAATTTTAAGGACACTACGTTTCGGGAGGTCAATCTCCCGTCTTCAGGTGAAAATAAAACACTTAAAACTTTTAAAAATTCATAGCAGGGTCAGCCGAGTCATCAAATATTCCGCCGAGTTGCCTTGGTGACTCGGCAGACACTGCCATGAACTTTTAAAAAGTTTTTAGTGTTTTATTTTCACCTCAAGATGGGAGGTGACCTCCCGAAACGTAGTGTTCTTTAAATTGTGCACGAATTGTGTAACTCCTTCTTATCTGCTAAAGTGTTGAAACTACTCATTCATCATAGTTTTAGCCTTGCTTCAGCACCATCTGCACTATACTATACTAATTCCAATTGGAAATACCTAGGATCTTTTTCATGCCGAATGACATGAGCATTGACCTTCTCTTCCAGAAAGTGCCAGGGATGGTGAACGTCATCTTACCCCCGGGATCTCTGACACATGACATGGTCGTTCACCCTTGGACTATACACTGCCTGAATGAACCTCTGAGACGCCTTGTAATTTGCTCTAGAGTATAATTAGGAAAAGCAGGCATTTATAGGGAAATGTACTTGATCCGTTGTCGAACAATAAGTCCGAGTTTTTGCCTGGACTTTCCACCTTGATCTAGCTCTTATAGGTACTGGACGACTGGACTAGTTCTATTGACACATTGTCCCTGTGGATATTGTCCTTGTAAACTTTGCAGAGGCGTTTGAATCGGTTTCACATCTTAAACTGAATGTGCTATCTAGATATTTCATCCTAATCAGTCGTGCGACGTGGTAACGTCGCAGTTGGGTAAATGAAATGTTCAAAACGTCGAGACTAAACGGTTTGGAGGCTTCCCGTTTCGTAAAACTGCCAAACAGTGCTGAATATTTTTAATGTTGATTCAGTTCACTAGTGTTCTAATTAAACTTACAGTTTAAAATGAAACCGATTGAAGAATCGTAGTGGCCTCGTCTTTAATTGAGAGATGCGCGCCGCCATGCCATCCGAAGCAGGTTGATCAAAACATGTATAGGGGATTGATGCAAAAAAGCTAGAAATGCAAGCGACCACTGGTTTTACGATTGCAACCGCGGCCAAGAAATCATTTCGGTGTTAGGATTGTATTCTTAGGAGGGGTAATCATTCACACGTGTTAGACAATTAGTAGCCATATCGATCGCTGTATTTGCAAGAGAAAACTAATTGACTCTCACTATAATTGGTTTAATCAAGTTTATTCTTCTTCTATTAAGGTAAATTTTGCTCTCACGTATTTATCGAACCAATGAACCGATTTTCAATTTTTGCGGGTTCAAATGTAAGTACTTGAAAGGCCCAGACTCTTACACCAGCCATTTTAAGATGATGACAATATTCTTGTAGTTGTTATTCTTGTTGAGACAAGAAAAAAACTGAAATTAATAATAAAAAACGCAGAGTAAAAAATACGGATGTAAGCTTTAAAATAATCTTAATATTCCATGCTGTCAGTGAACAAACATATCAATTCCGGCAACAAGCTACATATTGTACATGGAAGCTGTTCACATGTTGTAGTTTACAAATCCGTCGGGAGACACTCCCGGAAGTGACGACGTATAGCCGTGATGACGTCATCAAAATGGCCACCACGCGATGTACTAAATCTCTACTATCTCCGGAACTAATTGATCAATCCTATCGAGCGACCTATTGTTGGAAAGATAATTTAATTTGCTAATAGAAATGCCCGAACAATGTACGCCGTAAATCTATTAGTTTCTACGTAATTTGAAGGAAAGCACATTATGACGTCCTCAAAATGGCGACCATGCAATATACTAAACTTCGTGTATCTCCGGAACTAATTGATCAATCTTATCTTGCGACCTATCGTTGGAAAGACAATTTAATCTTCTAAAGGAAATGCCCGAACAATGTATCCCGAAAATAAGTTATTTTTTGCTTAATGTGAATGAGAAGATAATGTGCATGTAATTATTGCCGCTTTATATGTGGCTCTTTGAAACGGTTAATTATTAAGGCTGTGTCGTATTGTTCACAGTGCGTCACTTGAGCAGTGACCTTTACAAGCACACGGGAGTGTACAAGAAAGTTATTGTTTGATATGCGATCTCGTACCTGTCTTGGTACACTTGCAAGTCTATAGAGGCTACGTTACCCCAGCAGTTGTCATCCATCCCAGAATATCAATTCAGCCGATTTTTGTTGTCTCCGCTTAAACGGCTGTCTGAACTGTCAAGTCATCACCCTGATTCTGATAACCTCATTCTGCAGATTATGATGGCCTGCGATGCTAACCTTGTATGCTCTGCGTCATCGCACGTAAAACAAAGTAGGTACACACTGTGTACCTGCCTTGTTTTACGTGCGATCTGCCGATTACTTCAGAATGCTGTCTGCCCTTCATGGTGTTGCAACAAAGGCTTGAACAAAGTTTTCATTCCAGCCACTAACTGCTAACTCACAGGCAATCATTGGGATTACAGCCATTTCTATGTGCAGCTTTGTGATGGTTGATCGGCCTTAAACTGGTGTCTGTGATGGATTGATCTTATTAAGAATACTTATTATAATGTTCATGGCACGGCGAACCATGGATGAGGAATACACATCATATATTGGGAGCAGAATTGATATTCATTTACCTTTTAACCCTTCATGGATGTTTTGACGGGAATTGAAGGCTACCCAGGATAACACTATTACTTTCGTGGTCAGCCTTCCTTCTGGTGGATTCTGATCAGTCCATCATTTCCACGGGTGTATCAACAGGTTTTTTTTTCGACTATTGGTAAGGGTGCATCACATGAACATTTAGTCGTATGAGGAAGACTTGTGGAAGACTCGGGCAAGCCTATCCTGCTTTATTCTTTGATTGCCCTAGGTTGAGACGGGTTTCACAGACATACCTTCTAGAGGGTGAAAGATGAGTCATGCCTGTTCCATAGAATGAGTTTGCCGATGTCCTGAAGGCTGTGTTATGTTCTATATTATCAATTGCAGCTGCAGTACAAGTGAATATATTATAGATAACAAATCGCAGAATAAAACCAACTTTAATTACACGTATAAAGTGGCAATAATTACGTAGATTTGTGTTTCTTCAAATAAACAAAAGAGACTTCCGGCATTCATTGTCCTTGCAGTTCTTTTGGCAAATTAAATTATACTAGCTGTACCCCGGAGTAACATACGCCGGTCTAGCCGGTACCTGAGTGAAATACTGTACTGGGTAGAATGGAATGAAAAGGGTGCCGACTGCCCCTCTCTCTCCTTCTTCGAACTCCATCGTAACATACGCCGGTGTAGCTGATTCCCGCATGTGTGAACATGAAATGAAAACAGATGGCGAACCTTCCCCTCGTCGAGTCTCCAACCCCCCCCCCCTCCCTCACATTCCGCATTGCTCGTTGCTTGCGGTGCGGTGATTGGACAATGGTCAATAGGGTAGTTGGGCACTTGTTCTGGTACTGGTCCTACTAGTTTGAGCACATGGTGTAACAGGCCAGTAAGCTCTAATAAATATCAATATCAATATCTCACCGTTCATTAGCGAAATATATTTATAGATTTCCAACAATAGGTCGCAGGATAAGATTGATATATTCGATCCGGAGATACACAGATTAGTATAACGCATGGCGGTCATTTTTATGACGCTATAATAGGTTTTTCTATATATTAAACTAAAACTAATATGTATACGGCAACATTTCTCTGGCATTTCACTTAACCAATTAAATTATCTTTCCAACGATAGGTTACACTATAAGATTGATCTATTAGTTCCAGAGATACACGAGATTTAGTATATCACATAGTGGCCATTTCGAGGACGTCATAATATGTTTACTTTCAAATTACGCAAAAACTAATAGATTTATGGCATACATTGTTCAGGTATTTCTTTTAGCAAATTAAATTACCTTTCCAACGATAGTTGGCACGAAAAGATTGATCGTTAGTTCCGCAGATAATTGAGAAATTAACATATCACACAGCAGTCATATTATCTTTTTCTTCAGATTAAACCAAAACTAATAAATTTATGGCATATATTGTTCAGGCATTTCTTTTAGCAAATTAAATTATCTTTTAACAATAAGTCGCACATTAGGATTGATCGATTAGTTCCGGAGATAATAGACATTTAAACCATGCGCAGTGGCTGTTTGCCGTGACGTCACCAGAGTTAGCCAATGACGAACGAGAACAACGGCTGTTTGGCCGTCTGATTGGACTAGCCCAGTCACGTGATATGCACGTCACAGCAAACAGCCATGGCGTGTGGTATAGTATGTCGCACGGTGGCCATTTTGATGACGTCATCACGGCTTACGTCTTCACTTCCGGGAGTGTCTCCCGGTGGATTTAGAAACTACAGCTTCCATATACAATATGCAGCTTGTTGCCGGAACTGAAATGTTTTGGCACTTTTTGTCGCTAACAGCTCTAAAGGAACAGATACAAGAGAAAGACAGGTAAGCCATCAGTGTCGCAGAAATAAGTTTAAAAGTACAATCCAAGGGTGTAAAGCTTAGATATTATCTCCCTGCTCTCTAGGGGGATAATCCAGTAGGAGCTGGGTTATTACCCATCAGTTAAAGAGGCATTCCTACTACAGTCACGTCCAGTAACAGTTGTTGAACAACATTACCATTAGTGAATGAATGATCAACGTGTGGCATTGGATAAACCACTGAAACACCAACGGCTTGATTTTATTCCTTACCTTTCCAAAGCACCATTGTAACAGTAATTTTAGGCGAAGGTCTCCACAAAGCCCTTGACTTAAAAATGGCGCAGTAGTGCTTGCAAAGGAAGGGAATAAACTCAAGCAGTTGCCGTGCCTTTCTCTTCATATCTTTCCTACATTCATCCTCCACAAAGTAGCCGATTTATTATGCTTTTAGGTTCTACTGTCCACTTCTGAAGTACACCCAATCCAACCAAAACCAAAACAGCTATAAAAACCGGCCAAGTTTCCAAAAATTATCGGTTTTTGAAGGTAGTGATATCATTCAACCAGGAAAAGGCCGCCAAGGTCAATCCTATTACCAAGTTAATCGCATCCACTCATAGTTCGAATGTTAAATGAAAATTTGAAGATTGCTATTCGCTGTAGCAATCATCAAGTTTTCTTATAACGTTCAAAGTACTATTTAAACAGTTTTATTTGGTTACTCAAAACCATCGAACCTTTGTGCAGCCAAAAATGCCATTTGCTGATATGATACGTGGAACCAGTTTTTGTTTGATTGTTGGCAGTGGGTTTCAGTTTGATACAATCATATCGAACATCCCAAAGTGGTACAATTCACTTGTGGCCTTTGCCTATTTCAGGTCATGGAGCCCTGTGTTTTACTGCTTTAAAACTACGGCTTTTTGCAGGCTTTAATGAGTGCTATCTAACATTCACCAAAAGCTCTTCGCACAAATTCACTTAATAATAATTTCTCGAATTGAGTAGAATTTATTATAGGTTAGTTGCTCTTGGATGACTTCGGGGTGACGTTTAGTGTAGGTAACAGCATTGTTAAGATTAGCCCAAATGGCGAGTTCAGTCCGTTAGCCAGCTATTTCACCCTCACTGTGACATTTTAAACTGCGGACATAGCCAGCTTGGGATCGTCATGCCATCTTTTCATTTGCCGTAGTCTTAGTACATAAATAATTATTTAAAGACGATCAGTGCGGCGCTGTCCGTCTACAGCATTCGAGATATTTGCTTGAGATAGGAGTTTTAGAAATCAAATAATGTAAAAAAGAAACGTATTTATGCTAACAAATCGCCTAGTAAAACGTCTGAGATACTTGACTAAACATTTCTCAAGTTATTAAAGTGATCATGTATGTGCCCCGAATGGATGGACGATTAGACATTTTAGCAGTTATTTATAATATTTATTAATAACTCTGAACTAACAGAAATTTTTTGATCTTATGTGTGCCAGGCCGTGAATTATGACATCTACACGTGGTTGAAAACATGTATAGCATTACAAGATACGACTCGATTTGACCACTTTGATGTACGTAAAAATCTTTTTTTTCGTAGTATTTTTTCGTAGTAGTGATGCAATCATATTTTATTTTATTTTTCACCCTTAGAATTGCGTTAAAATTTTGAAACTACCCATAGGCACACTGGGAAGATGATGGCTACCCACAAAAATTGATTTTTTTCCCCCCAAAAAAAGTATAAGGGCTTGAGGCTGGATAAGTCCAATAAGAAGAACACCAAGCTCTTCAACAGCAAGAATGGATTGGAAGTAAAGGCAGTGGAGGTATGTTTCAGACGAGATAGAAATATTCATCACGGAGTTGTTAAAAGTATTACGTAAATGACGATGTTAATACAACTTTCAAATATTCAAGTAAGTTTAATGGGTGATATAACTCAGTGAATCAGTATAGTATGGGTCACAATTCAGTCTGATCTTACTTCACCAACTGACACTGAAATAAAAAGGTGTGCGTGTTTATCTTTAACTTCCTAGTTTTGGATTAAAGTAACTCCAGAATGTTATATTAAATAGAAGAAAAACGATGGGAAACACAATTCGTGCAATGTAGTCTATTCGGCTTGTTCTTCGATTTGGTTGCAGGGCAAACCAGCATCTTTGACATGTCCTGTATCTTCTTCGAAAATTCACGACACGTTTCTCATTAGGTTGTCCATTTGCAGATCGTACCTGCAACGATCAGTTTAGTAAATAAGTATGTTTACTAGTTACCTAATTTGCACTCACACAGTCGAACAACACTTGCAGCAAGAGCTGCTTTAAAACAATTTTTCAAATGTTTGCATAGTTTACAAAAGTACGATTACCTTAGGGCAATAATGTGTAAAAAATAATTGATTTTGTTCGGCAGCTAACCGGGACGCAGTGTACTGAAAGGATTATCATAGCTCTGTTTCTGGATAAGACTTAGAAAATATAATCAAGACTTTGGCTGCTCAATACTTACAAACTATATGTAAGACTTTGGCTACATGTGAATTGTCCATTAGGTCCAATCCATGAGCCCAATACACACATCCAGGCTTTGTATATTGCAATCCACCCGAAACCAAAACTGGTATAAAATCCGCCAAGTTTCCAAAGACGATCGACCTTTGAAGGTAGTGATATCATTCAACCAGGGAAAGGCCGCCAAGATCAATCCTATTAGCAAAGTTAATCGCACCGACTAATAGTTCGAAAGTTAAATATAAACTTGAAGAATTGCTACTCGCTGTAACAGACTTCAAGTTTTCATTTAAGGTCCAAAGTATTATTTGGTGCGATTAACTTAGCTAATAGGGTTGACCTTGGCATCCTTTCCCTGGTTGAATGATATCATCACCTTCAAAGGCCAATCGTTTTTGGAAACTTGGCTGGTTTTTATACCAGTTTTGGTTTGGGGTAGATATTACAACTTTCATAGGACTGTGAACGTACATAAGGTTACACCGTCTTATCTACATCTGTACCTTTTTTCTAGAGGAATTTTATTTCTATAAATTTTCAAATTTATAATTTTCAAATTTACCATTGCCAATTAGCCGTTAGATTAGCCAAAATGAAATGGATTAGTTTATTGAATGACTATTCTTTGCATGCTTAAGTTACTTCAATCCCATTTTTGCAGCCACTGGTTAACAATCGCTGCTTCGCTCACTCAAACAGCGCATCCCCTTCAGTTGTTTTGTTCAGCCCTGCACCTTCTGATTAAATTTCAAGATTTCGTTCACATTCAGTCATGCAGAAACCCCCGAAGGTCGCTGTTACTAAACAGCAGAACGCGAAGCATTTTATTTTTGGGTTATTAACAAAAATCCGTTAGCTCGTGGATGCGTTTTTTTGTGTAACCATCATTTAACGTGCATCCGTTTATTCTTACGCAATCCACGGCAACGTTAATGTTTCCTTCGTTACTGTTCAGTTTTAGTTCGTCCAGGCTTTTACAATAAATCTAAGGACCAGTGCTGATTGTTCAAGCCATTGTTGCTTGAAATCTTTGGTTGCAACTTGAAAAAGAAACTAAATTTAAATTCGCTGCTGGCGAATTTCAAGCCCTCCAACGCATTTGTCCTGATCCCTACGTCCCCCAAACCAACAAAAGGACCATCCTCAGATCACCATGCATCCGTGTGCAAAAGTTCAGTTACGTAGAACTTCTCAATTTTGTGCTAGCTATGAGCAATGAGTCTATGGGATTTACCATGGGGCCAGCGTTACTATAGTCACTAGTTACAAGTTACTAGCTAGTTATTAGCTTGTCAGTAACAAAAAAAAAAACCAACGTTATTGACGTTTTTTTCTCTGTATGAATGGTGACTCTCACCCTTTCACTTTCATTTTTTTATACCTGCACCTTTGCCTTACGTTTACCATAATTTGAAAGATTTCTGTCGCATTGGATTTATCCTGAACATGCTAAAATATGCTTTTAGTTGCTTACAGTTAAGAGACACATGTCTGCTAGTGAGGCCGCCTTTTTATCATTAAGATAAATTTTTTTACAATCGGATGTCTACAATGGGATGATCTACTGCTACTTGAAGGGCGAACCACTAGTGTGTGTCTAGATAGTCTTTATCACAATATCAAAGAGACTAGTTGTGCCCGTGCGCACGCTGCGACCCCCCCATCCGCACGTCCCCCCCCCCCCCCACCGTACCTCGATGCACTCCCTTCCTGGCAGTGATGGGCAGAATCATCTTTGTAACGATTTAACTCACTTCAAATCATTTGATTTTCTACCATCTTTGAATTTCAATCATCAAGCTCTCAATGCAGTAACGATTTAATTAGATTCACGAATCGCTTTCAAATCTGAGCGTGAGGAGTTAAATCATTCTAATCATCGAAGGGTTAATTCACCGTTGTATAATAAATCAGTTCGAGTCCAGGCCTGCTACGATTTAAATCAAATCGCGAGTTGAGTGGTTATACCCTGCTGACTGATTCCTAGTGTCATTACCTCTACTTCATTCCAGCAAATCGATTCAATTCAAATCAGCACTAAACAATTTTGCTGAATCAAATCGAATCAAATCATGGGTTTGCCGATTCTCAACTAACATCCGTGAATTGATTTACTCGCAAGTTCTTCTGAAATAATTCTCAAATCGCGATTACAATAATCTGTTTTTGAATTGATTCACGATCGATTCGCGATTTAATCCAATCACGATTCTCAAACGTTATGCAAACAAATAATGATTTGAATAGCTTCGAGTATCTGTTCAGATAAGTATTGCAACACTACTTTTTCAAATCACTCTCAAATCGCGAATTGATCTAAGTCCAGTTTGATTTGATTCACGATTAATTCACGATTCAGTCAAATCACGATTCTGTTTGGTGATTTCTAACGAATCACGATTTGAAATGTGTCGAAGTTTCAACGATTCACGATTTGATTCATACGCAGCGCCCACAATATTTCCAGATCATGTACATTAAATTCAGTAACGAGTGAATAAATAAATACACACAAATCGTTGCAAACAGGATTGGCAAGTTTTTGGCGTGTGACAGGTTTTATCCGGTTTTTACCATGGTTTTCACCGTCACGTCAAAAACCCCTATTTGACACATAGTTTTTCACATGTGAAAAACTGCTAAAAAACGTCATTATAACCCCCAAAAATGTAAAGCAACAAATAGATAAGAAAATTACAACAATTTAAACCTGTGTAGTGGACTAATTTTGCCACAATATGTTTTGTATCATAATAGTAATTAAGTCTAGTAAGTTACTCCTTTGAAATTGTTTTACAGAGCCATTATTATACTTAAAATTAAAACCTTTGGGAATTTTTATTTTATGTGAAAGGCACATTGCATCCCTGTTGGCTTTCCTGTAAGACTGAGTTTCGCGACATTAGTTCAAACGTATGTAAATGTTGCCATCACAGTCATTTTCTTGTTTTTTCTTTCGTGCGAGATGATTTTGCGACGTTAACTCTAACCTGTGTAAATGTCGCAAGCGCTATTCTCAACGGGTCGCAAGACATACCAGAAGGATTTATGTCCCTTTAATTAAAAGAATTCATTTATAGCCGTAATTTCTAACACTTCTGCATACCACATTGCGTAAATTTGGACTGTTCAATCTTGATTTTATTGGCTTAATGAGATAGGGTAAGAGGGAAATATGGTGGCGGAGGGGGGAGGAGGGAAGGCACTTCACATTAAGGGGATGGGGTCACAGGGGCTAGGCACACGAATGCTCGCGGGGTGGAGTGAATGTTCCGGCATGTACGCGATTCGTGTGACTAGCCCCTGTGGATGGGGTGGGGGAATCATGGGGTGAAAGAGGAAAGGGGCTTGACACACCATTTACCAAGCATATGCCGTCCTTAGACGGGTAACCTGTTATTTTCGTTTATGTGTGGTGGCATCTAATGGTTGGGAAGGGGGAAAGAGAGGGAGGGTCCACTATAATTGCACCAGGGCCCACAATGACTGCGATTCGAATCGTTATTTCTGTGAATCGCGATTCAAACATGAATCACCAGCTAAAATCCATTCAACAAAAAGTTGCCTAATTTAAATCGAATTGACTCGCGAATCGTGGCTTCTGTTTTTAATTCAAGTCAAATCACGAATCAAGTGTAAATGTTGCCAGATTCAAATCGAATCGAATCACGAATCGTGAATCGTGGCTGTTTTTAATTCAAGTCGAATCAGTATAAATGTTGCCTGAATCGAATCGAATTGAATCGTGAATTGTTGGCTACTGCATTTAATTCAAATCAAATCGATGTAGAGTCGAATTGCGATTCGAATGTGAATCACCAACTCAAATAAAAACAAAAGTGTTGCCTAATTCGAATCGAATCCAATCGTGAATCGTTTGTAGAAATAGAATTTCGATTTTCGATGTACTGCAAAACTAAAACTTGAAATCGTGATTTGCTGTACAGAAATGAATACTTCATCAGAGTTAAATCGATTCCATTCTATTGGAATTCATACCGATTCAATATTGAATCACAGCAACTGTTGTGTTTCCTTACTTCCAACTCGCGATTTGGAAATGATTTGGTAGAATTATTGGCGATTGAATCAAATCACGATTCGATTTGTGCCCATCACTGCTTCCTGCACTCCCATAGTGTGGGTTCTCTCTGCCTCCCTCCGGCATCTCAGGTGTTTGGTCTTTCGTTTTAAATTTATCAAAATATATCACATATGGCCTCTCCCCACAATTACTTTAGCCCCCAATCCCCCCACTCCTGCACCCTCCCGGTTACCCATACGTGTCCCCCCACACACGCTTACCCGCCCCCCTCCCCCCCCCCGCTAAAATGTCGCCCCGTGACATTCCCCTTTGGTGCAGCCCCGGAAATGTCGCAAGCGTGTGGTTGACTGAAGGCTAGAAAACCCTATCACTGAGAAATCGAGCATTCACTCAGCAAGTAATTCCATGAAACAATTCATTTCGGTCCCGCGAATTGGGGGCCCCCCCCCCACACACTTGCCCTGTTTCTCCTTCCCCTCCGAAAACGCGGTCCCGTGACATTACCCCTTTGGTGCAGCCCCGGAAAGTCGCATGCGTATGTTTAACTGAAGGCTAAAAGAAAACCCTATCAATGAGAAATCAGCATTCAGTAAGCAAGTAATCCCATGTTTAAGTTAATCCTTTGAAACAATTGACTTCGGTACCACGCATTGCGAATTGTTGCAAGGAACGATTCTTGCAGCCCACTAAAAAACAATTCAACTCCTTCTGGAAGTGAGCATTTAGGAAACAAATGCTCCTTTCCATCGTATCAGGCTGCCAATTTCGAGGCCCATTGGGGGTCTCGAAATTAAGAACCTATCGTCGTTTGGTTTTAAAGTTGTGTGGTTTAGTAGGCACAAGTTATTTTTTTTTTTCACACATTCCACGCGACTAAAACTGTGTTGCCGCTTTGGTGCCACAGTAATACGCCAAAATATGAGCCAAATAGCGGTGCGGCATGTCTGGTAAGTTACGCCATCTCTTCGAAGACTTTGGAAAAAGTGCTACAACCCGAACTTGTAGTCCAAGGCCGCCAACAGAAGGCGACATGGCAGGTTTGGTAAGTGGCGCCCTCTATTCGAAGACGTTGGAAAAGTGTCCCAACCCGAATTTGATACCGAATCCCGTCACGCTACAGGGTAGGGTACTTGATTGTACGACGGGATGGTGTTTATATTATTCACGTGGTCTACAATTTGTAATTGTTGAGGTATGAATTACTGAAAGTACACCCGTCTTATTCACTTGAAATGTCGAAATTCGTAGAAGTGTGGTTTTTGCTTAATATAAAAAATAATTTTACAAACGTATGTTAAACTGCTTTGCCCGTTCTCATCAACTGCCCTCGTTTTGCGTTTGCATGAGAAATAATGTTGGTAAAATACTGAAATGAGACATTTTACAACAAATTTTAATCACTTTTCGAGCCTAGTTTGCTTTTGCTCCTGTTTATAACATTTTACAAAATATTCTGAACAAGACAGAAAGCCAACTGGGCTCGGAAAGTAATTAAAATTAGTTAATCATTGTTCATCATGTTCATCATTGATCATTATAGCATCAAATGCAGTGTACGACACTTTCGAAAGGAAGAAAATTGCATTTTATTTTAACCTTTCAAGATTTTCATGGATTTTTACTCTGCAGGAGACAATCGAACACCGACACCTTTCAATTCTAGCTTGAATTTTTAAAACGAATGACTTAGGAAAAAAAAGAAACGTCTATACACTAGCCCATTCTGAAGTCTCTAATGAATACTGTTGCGAAACACGGAATATTTGGAAGCTTTGGCACGGCTTTGGCATGGTACCTAAAAGAAGAAATTCTAATACTACCATTTACGTTTAAAAGCCTCTAGCCAAAACAAAAGCCTACCAACATGCCTTCTCCACATCCTATTTTCATGACTAGGGTATTGTACTTTCCATAAAATAACATTTCAAAGTGTAATTACTTTTCTTACCCGTATTGGTTCCTCACGTATCTCATCATTGATATCTTGGTTATTTGTCAGTGGCCAAACTACCGTTCTATTTCCTGACGCCTTTTGGGAACACAAGTTGGCGATGCCAAATTCGACAAGTGACGCAAAAACCATGAATATACAAGAAAACATCCAGATGTCTACTGCTTTGATGGCTGCAACGGGAGGCAAGTCTTTTTGGGCCGCATTAAACTGAGTAGCCAAAGTTAGGAGCGATGTCAGTCCAAGTGCGACTCTTGGACCAGATGCGTCAATATTAATCCAGAAGGAGAGCCATGATAAAATGACAATTAATGAGGACGGAAGAAAAATCAGCATCAAATGTTGAGCGTAGATACGATAAAAATCAAAGGCTAGTGCTTTGCAGGGATTACCTAGAGAAACCAAAAAGACACCAATAAATCTTTTTTTCTGGTACAAGATTACTGCTCAATTTTCTATTTATTTATAATGTCTTCTTGAGTTCGCCGCGGAACGAACACAGATAATCGATTGTACGTTTATGGTAGCAGCGTGCTTGTTGATATCCAAGATGGTTACAAAAAGAATGGCGGCCATCGACTAAAGTCGTCCCCTCCAGGAAGACGTAGCCGCTCATAAAATACTTGCAGGACTCAAGATATGCCGTGCACACAATACTTCTTGCACTGTACTCGTGTGCCTCTTGTAAGAATGGCGTGAAACCTACTGCATAGTTGGACGTTGCAATCCTGGTGGGCACGTTGGGACGAAGGTAAAAAGAAATGTTCAAGGATTTTTTTTTCAGATTGACTCAGGTCCCGCAATTTTATTCAAGTTATTGGCGAAGCGTAGCCTATATCGGACACCAAATTTCAAAATGTTGGTTGGTTAGTTGCATTTTTGTACTCTGGGTGGAGAGCCTCCAAACTGAAGGTCGAATTGGAATGAAATTTGGTACGTCACTTGACATCCCCAAAAGTATTGCTGAGCCAAAATTTGCCGGAAATCGAACAATTGTTACGGAAGAAATTACAAATATTTGAATTTATTTCTAACACTCACCATTGTAAATTTGGAATCGTGAATAGTTAAGGAATTCCGACGAAGCATATACCGTGCTGGTGGTAGTCAAGTGAACTTTAAAAAACACGGTAAATAGAATTTTGATTGCTTCTTTGTAGCCAATAACCTTTTTCGACATAACTCAATAAAATATTAACATTTGATCGTTGCATTTAACCACTACAGGAAGGAACACAATCATAAAAAAAAAAAATAATTCACTTCAGTATGGCGATGAAAGTGTTTACATTAGCGATGGGAATCTCGAATATGAAACCTAAATCGTCGTATCATGGCGAAGCGATACATATACAAAGGAAATTATACCATAGACGACGTAATTATAACATAGCATGAAACAACAACACGCTGGCGTCTATAAGTTTAAAGATTTCTCGTCGCTACGGTAACGTGAAGCCTCAATACCATGGTGGTATAATGAATTGGCCTATCCTCTAACGCAGCTGCAACTTAACGGCAGCTAGAATTAGGGCGCGTATACGCAAGGACTATTTTCTCGCTTACTAGCTTTTACTTGGTCAATACTAAATATGCTGGCTCTGCTTCTCACCTTTGTCGGAGAAAGCGGCTTTCGAGTTGTCTATACGTAGTAACCATGGCAACAACGCGGACGCAAATTTTCTCCTCGTGCCTCGCGACACGACGTACGATGATCGCAACAGGACAGCGTCGATTTATGACAACAAGAAAACAATTTTTACTGCAGTACAAGACGACAGATTCCTGAATACCGGCATGCGAAGGGTTGTCTTCGAATCGATAAATTTTGAGAAGTTTCAGCACTTTTTGCAGATAATATAAAGAAACAGCCAGTATCGTGCACAAAATTGACAACACTACGTTTCGAGAGGACAACCTCCCGTCTTCAGGTTAAAATGAACACTAAAATATTTTAAAATTCATGGCAGTATTTGCCGAGTCACCAAGTCTAAAAAACACAAACCATTCAGGCATGGTCAGGCTTAAAATTTTAAAATTTTAAAAATATAAAACATACCAAATGAAACACCATGTTACATGATGGGCGCCCGGAAGTGGAGTGGTAACAGGAGGCAGTGATGTCACGTGGTTCATAATTATATGGCCTGGTCCAAATTAAAAGGGTGGGTTAGTTAGACGGCTTTTTCTTGGACTTGTTGAATTTGTTGAGTTGTACGCTATTGATGACTGGAAAATATTCTTTTAGAGATTTGCTTTCTGGAATTAAATGATTGTAAACAGGAGGTACATGAGTAAGGATGATAAGTGATTCAAGGTTTATTCTTGCCCTTGTGTTTTTTTCTGTGAAAAGTATTTCGGTCCTATCCAGGGCTGGTGCATGCCCTGTTGAGAGTTTTTTTGGGGAGATTCCTGTTTTAAAACAGTGTTGAACAAGTGAACTGGACTCAGTATGCAATTTAAAATTAGATTTGTGGGAATTGAGACGTTCCTGTAGCCTTTGCAGGCTCTGGCCAATATAACTGGCCCCACATGTGCTTTCACCACATGGTATACGATACACCGTATTTTTTATTTTGCCTTGATCTATTTTATGACTGTTTTCCGTCATTTGCTTTATATTTCTGTGTCTACTTGATACAAGCCTGATATTTTGTTGTATCAGCAATTTTTTCAGTTTTTCGGTGATTCCCTGGAAGTATGGGAGTGTCAGGAACAAGGAAGGTGGGGGGGGGGAGGATCCCTTTTGGGGCCAAGAGCTCTCAAAATTAGCCTTTTGGTATAGGCTAGAGGATACCCATTTTCAACATATTTGAGTAGTATGTAATCAAGTTCGGAATTGAGATATAATGGGTTGGTTGTGTGTGATACTACTCTTTTTACTTCATTAATGACGACATTGCTTTTATAGTGTTGGTCAACATAGGAATGAAAATTAAGTGTGCGGGTTGTCTGCATAGGCTTACGAAAGTGCATAAATTCTACAGTATTGTTGTTTATTATTACTTTGGTATCTAAGAAAGGCAAGGCTTGATCCTTTGAGTATTCCATAGTGAACTTGAGTGAGGGAGTGATGTTATTTAGGAACTGTAAAATGACATCTTTTTGCTGCGCTGGTAGTAAACTAATGCTATCGTCGATGTAGCGTTTATAGTAAGCAATTTGAGGAAAGGAAGTAACAAGCTTGGTGTCTATGGTGTTGAGCACAATGTCGCAAAGAAACGTCGAAAGGGGGCCCCCCATAGGTACTCCATTAATTTGAGCAAAAAATTTTTTATCCCATTCAAAGTATGAGGTTTCAAAAACCAAAACAACGGCTTCAATAAGTGTATCAATAGTCCAGCCTAAGGTCTGGAAAGCTAGGGGGGGAGGTTCGTTTTCGAGTTTTTTTCCGAATTTCGGTAATAATCAGGTCCTGATCTAGGCTAGGGAACATCTGTTCAACATCGAAAGAAACAAACTCGAAACCAACTGAGACACATATGCCCTGTAAGTCGTCAATGAGTTGGCATGCATTGGGTACCGTATGTGGCCCCTCTGCAAGGGCTTTTAAAGTTGGGGCAATCATCCTGGCCAACGCAAGATTTGGGGAGTTTTTTCCACTAGTGATGATCCTGAGTGGGTTTCCCACTTTATGGGTTTTAATTTGGGGAAAAACACACGGTGCAACATGGTCAGTTTTTTTATAAGTGTCCAAAACAGCTTGCTCAATTTCCTTTTTTTCTACTCGTTCACGAAAAAATTTTTTTATTTTGGCAGTGTATTTGCTTAAGGGGTTGCATTTTAACTCCTGGTATATAGGGTCATTCATTATACTCGTACGCATGGTGCAGGATAATTGCTCAGTATTCATGAGTACAGTAGCATTGCATTTATCGGATTTGCAAACAGTGATGGACGGGTCATTTTTTATTTTACGGATATTTTCAGATTCAAGCCTAGTGAGGTTAGGTTGTAAATGTAGTTTAGCGTTTTTTAGGGAAGTAATAGCCGCCCCCCGTACTTCTGATCTGTTGGGTACAACTGTGAGATTGGCTTCCAGTTTAGCACAAAAAGGTGGCACCAAAGCTCCAAGTTTAGGAGTTGGAACAAATTTTAAATCATTTTTCATAATTTCCATGGTGCAATCGTCTAAAGGTTTCCCGGTGTAATTATACACCCAAGGATTGTGTGGGAATGTTTGGTGCTTACTAATGCTGTTCTGCAGCTGTACGTGATGCCACAGGAGGTTTAAAGGAGAAATACCATCATAAGTTGAATAGCAAATTTCAGCAGCTTCTACATAACAGCATTTCTTGTTTCACCCAACCATCCCCCCTCCCCCCCCACCTCCGACACACCTCAATTTCAGGGTGTCTGTCACCTGAATTGCAAGGCAATGCAGAACAGCATTAGTAAGCACCAAACATTCCCACACAATCCTTGGGTGTATAATTACACCGGGAAACCTTTAGACGATTGCACCATGGAAATTATGAAAAATGATTTAAAATTTGTTCCAACTCCTAAACTTGGAGCTTTGGTGCCACCTTTTTGTGCTAAACTGGAAGCCAATCTCACAGTTGTACCCAACAGATCAGAAGTACGGGGGGCGGCTATTACTTCCCTAAAAAACGCTAAACTACATTTACAACCTAACCTCACTAGGCTTGAATCTGAAAATATCCGTAAAATAAAAAATGACCCGTCCATCACTGTTTGCAAATCCGATAAATGCAATGCTACTGTACTCATGAATACTGAGCAATTATCCTGCACCATGCGTACGAGTATAATGAATGACCCTATATACCAGGAGTTAAAATGCAACCCCTTAAGCAAATACACTGCCAAAATAAAAAAATTTTTTCGTGAACGAGTAGAAAAAAAGGAAATTGAGCAAGCTGTTTTGGACACTTATAAAAAAACTGACCATGTTGCACCGTGTGTTTTTCCCCAAATTAAAACCCATAAAGTGGGAAACCCACTCAGGATCATCACTAGTGGAAAAAACTCCCCAAATCTTGCGTTGGCCAGGATGATTGCCCCAACTTTAAAAGCCCTTGCAGAGGGGCCACATACGGTACCCAATGCATGCCAACTCATTGACGACTTACAGGGCATATGTGTCTCAGTTGGTTTCGAGTTTGTTTCTTTCGATGTTGAACAGATGTTCCCTAGCCTAGATCAGGACCTGATTATTACCGAAATTCGGAAAAAAACTCGAAAACGAACCTCCCCCCCTAGCTTTCCAGACCTTAGGCTGGACTATTGATACACTTATTGAAGCCGTTGTTTTGGTTTTTGAAACCTCATACTTTGAATGGGATAAAAAATTTTTTGCTCAAATTAATGGAGTACCTATGGGGGGCCCCCTTTCGACGTTTCTTTGCGACATTGTGCTCAACACCATAGACACCAAGCTTGTTACTTCCTTTCCTCAAATTGCTTACTATAAACGCTACATCGACGATAGCATTAGTTTACTACCAGCGCAGCAAAAAGATGTCATTTTACAGTTCCTAAATAACATCACTCCCTCACTCAAGTTCACTATGGAATACTCAAAGGATCAAGCCTTGCCTTTCTTAGATACCAAAGTAATAATAAACAACAATACTGTAGAATTTATGCACTTTCGTAAGCCTATGCAGACAACCCGCACACTTAATTTTCATTCCTATGTTGACCAACACTATAAAAGCAATGTCGTCATTAATGAAGTAAAAAGAGTAGTATCACACACAACCAACCCATTATATCTCAATTCCGAACTTGATTACATACTACTCAAATATGTTGAAAATGGGTATCCTCTAGCCTATACCAAAAGGCTAATTTTGAGAGCTCTTGGCCCCAAAAGGGATCCTCCCCCCCCACCTTCCTTGTTCCTGACACTCCCATACTTCCAGGGAATCACCGAAAAACTGAAAAAATTGCTGATACAACAAAATATCAGGCTTGTATCAAGTAGACACAGAAATATAAAGCAAATGACGGAAAACAGTCATAAAATAGATCAAGGCAAAATAAAAAATACGGTGTATCGTATACCATGTGGTGAAAGCACATGTGGGGCCAGTTATATTGGCCAGAGCCTGCAAAGGCTACAGGAACGTCTCAATTCCCACAAATCTAATTTTAAATTGCATACTGAGTCCAGTTCACTTGTTCAACACTGTTTTAAAACAGGAATCTCCCCAAAAAAACTCTCAACAGGGCATGCACCAGCCCTGGATAGGACCGAAATACTTTTCACAGAAAAAAACACAAGGGCAAGAATAAACCTTGAATCACTTATCATCCTTACTCATGTACCTCCTGTTTACAATCATTTAATTCCAGAAAGCAAATCTCTAAAAGAATATTTTCCAGTCATCAATAGCCTACAACTCAACAAATTCAACAAGTCCAAGAAAAAGCCGTCTAACTAACCCACCCTTTTAATTTGGACCAGGCCATATAATTATGAACCACGTGACATCACTGCCTCCTGTTACCACTCCACTTCCGGGCGCCCATCATGTAACATGGTGTTTCATTTGGTATGTTTTATATTTTTAAAATTTTAAAATTTTAAGCCTGACCATGCCTGAATGGTTTGTGTTTTTTAGACTTGGTGACTCGGCAAATACTGCCATGAATTTTAAAATATTTTAGTGTTCATTTTAACCTGAAGACGGGAGGTTGTCCTCTCGAAACGTAGTGTTGTCAATTTTGTGCACGATACTGGCTGTTTCTTTATATTATATTCGAATCGATAACTCAGAAATGGACGCCATGTTGAATTTTAAATTCTCGCTGCGAGTATAGCTATTTATTCTACCGTCGTTTGATCACTGCTAGAAGCTGTTTTAATAGCAAATAGAATAGCAAATTTTGGAAAGAGCGTGAAATGGCAACAATGTTGTAGCAATGTTTAAAATGACTGTTGCACTTTGTTCTTTATCCGTGTTGTTATTTATAATACATTTAATTTGTTGCATATTACCGCAATCATTTAATAGAAACGGTAAATTAATCGTAAATAAATAACGGTTGCCTAGGAAATAGCTTTCGGCGAGCGAGAAGGTCTCGTTGCGTAAACGAGCCCTTAGGCCTAAAAGCTATAGTACGCCTGAGAGCTAATACCTTTTGACCTACAATCGTGATGGTTAGTGACAGATATGGTTTTAGATTATAATAGAGATCGCTGTTCCTGTGCGTGATAGAGGTGTGCACCCAATATTTTCGTTGGTGGCGTCAAGTTTTACACCAGTGGTAGCATTGTCAACATGTTGAATCTTTTGATTATTGTTAAAAACTTTCGTTTTTTTTCATTTCGAATTTTCGTAGCTTGCAGTTAACTGCTTTATTATTAATATTTTTATTTAGGGAAGACACTTTACTTAGTAGTTGTAGTAAACAATGTAAGAATTATTAGCCAACCAGCGTTGGCAAATGTGCAGTTTTATTTTTAGTCGACGGCGATGTCTCTATCTTTAATGTGGACGTGGAAAGAAGTTAAAAATAACTAAACAGAAACTAAATGCTGGAGCAAACGAAAGCCTTTCCTAGTTTATTTTTTTAATATTTTCGCTACTATATTCCAATTCGGGACTTGCAACTAACTTGCGATTAACTTGGCTAATAGGATTAACCTTGGCGGCCATTCCCTGGTTGAATGATGGCCGACTCTTTTTGGAAACTCGGCGGCTGCTCTTATACCAGTTTTAGTTTTGGGTGGACAATTTTATAGCCTGCATAGTTACCTTCCAGTAAAAAATAAATTTAAACAAATGTTACTATAGAAAAATAGAATACACCTAACTACGTGGCCATTGCTGAAATTTAGAAAACGTTATGACATAATGTATTATTCTCGTCTTAGAAAGTTTTCGTCGAGGGGGGGGTTTGAGGCTTAATGCTGCGTCGACAGCCTGTTCATTAGCGCCAACCTCAGTCACGGTGCAGTGGTCGAAAAGGTTTGATTGCGTTGGTCATGTATTCAAACAAATGCCGTCGAAAGTATCTAGTTAAACATATTGTTGCATATTGGTCCATATTCCTGAGATTGTCTCATTACTAAAAGAGCATAATCCCTAGTACTGAGCAAAAGGATTTATTCTCTTACTTTATAAATAAAAACATTTATGTTTAACCTTCATATTAACTCAATGAAACGAGAGACGTAGTGACTGAAGGAGGTCGCTAGGACGATGAAAAAGCCGGAGGTCCTCCTTTTGTACCCGGGTGTTGCCCATGACTACAGCTTTTTTTTACTGCATCCGAAATCTACTTCTAGAATCTTCGAGTGTCGTATAATCTTGGTGAACAGTTGCTCCCCACTGATGGGACCTTCTTGAAAAGATTTGAAATCTGTATTTCTTTCTTGAGACTAACAGCACTACCTCTTGCTAGTTCCAGTTCTGGTTCTAATCCTTTGCTTTCTTGTTCTTGGCTTGTTGAGAACAAGAAACCAATTTTGCTCTGTTGACCATTGTAACCTATATTACAGAGCAATTGGCCTGCCAACGTAAGTAGCGATTGCTTTTTTGATCTAGCATCTTTGTTGAGCTTAATTAAGATATGATCCAGAAAGATGACATGATTACTAACAATGATCGTTCGTGTTTCGATATCACAAACCCATAAGATCATGACCTATAGTCGTCACCAAGCTCACCAAGCACAACACACCTTCTACCTCTTTAGTACAGCTTATCACTTTTAGCTGGCGAATTTAATGCATAGCATAGACATCATGAGGCTAAAAATACTTCACAGTTTTCTTTATTTCTGTGTTCATCCACTGTTGCTTTGAGGTTACAGACTTGTTATGGACATTAAAGTGTGCGCAGCCTATCTTGAGTTATATCGATTGTACGTTTTTGGCAGCAGAGTGCCTTGTTGATATCTAAGATGGTTACAAAAACCATGGCGGCCGTCGATTAAAGCCGCCCCCTCCAGGAAGACGTAGCCGCTCATAAAATACTTCCAGGACTCAAGATACGCCGCGCACACAATAGCGCAGTAATTATGAACGCTGATGTACTTATAAACCCACTGTCACGATATGAGTTCTCCTTCAACAATGGAACACAACGGGATTGCAACAATGGTGTAAGATTGGGATGCAGAAGGAGAAGGGGACGGGATATCACACCTGTTCCAAATATCACGCCTGCTCCAGTTATAACACTTGCTTATGATTAGTACAGAGCATACTTGATCCAGATGTTAAAAAGGACGTTATTTAAAATTAAGAATAACACCATGAAGAGCTTACTTTTCTTAAGCAAGAAAAAATACTTTTGTTTTATATATTTATTTTTTTCTGGTGGCATGAAAATATTATGACACTGAACAATAAAGGTGAGTTACGATTTAAAATTATAAACGACGCTACAGCCTTGATTAAAATTTAGAACAGATCCGTGAAATGCGTTAAAAATATGATCGTCATGAAAATATTTTCATTAATTTTACTTATCTGTTAAATGTGATGCCTCTTAATTTGAATTAAACATAAACCAAATTATTGCGCATCGAATATAAATTTATGTTTCACCAATCAATTCCATTCGGGTCGCCTTCCTGTAAATACACGTTCATTGTCATACCACATCTCTGCACAACATTTTGTTGGCAGCCATCATTGTACAAGCAATAGGTTACTCAACGATAAAATAATCATAGCTTATATCCCGAGTGCAAGGGTAGTTAACAATTATTTTTTGGAGTTCGAAAGTTTTTGCTCCCATTAAGGGAGCAAAAACTTGAGTGCTCCAAACAGATAGATAACTACCCACTGCAGGAGGGGTATTTAATCAGAGTACCTCTCGAGAATTACTTTATCAGTTTATTAATATATCAATATTACAAACATTTATGGGCGTATGTAAGAATTTCTGCATTTTGTATTATTGTTGTTGTACTTTTATTAATTTTTTAGCAAGTCTGTTAGTTGAGGCTTACGTAAAGTAATAGTTTCACTTTCGGAGTTTCAGTTTCGTTTTTTTTTAATACGCTTCAGCATGCAGACGTTTGTAGGTTGTATCTCCGTAGAAACGATAACAGAATGTCACTGAAATTTTTTAATTTACGTGTTAGTAAAATCATACTAAATATTTATGTAGCAGTTAAAGTAGCTATACGTTTTTACATCCATTTTCGTTATTTATTTGTATTTATCTAATCACACATCTCTTTGCCGCCGCTCTGCTGTTGAAAGCCAAGCCAATTCCCTTCTAAGCTTCAGTTTGATGCTCGCAGCCTTGGTTGCTATGGAAACAAAATACAGTCTAGCTATTAAATACGGTTAAATTAATTTACAAGTGAAACTTCTGGAGTGAAGATGCATTGCGTACGTGTAAGTGCACTTTAAAGCATATTTATTGTGGCGTAATGCGTTACCGACAGCAACAATAAACGAATTGGGCCTAACGACCAACTCTGTCGCCATCTTTCGAATTACTGCACTCGCTACTTAAAAGCAGTCCGAACCAGAAATAGTTTTAGAAATCGACGTCCTATCGAATAGAACACAAATCCCATAGAACACAAATCAAATGTAACCTTACTTACACCGATTTCAATTACTTAATTAATCTTCTCATTCATTGATTAGAATGAATTAAGCCTTTTTAGCACGTTTAAATATGCGACTGTGGGTTAGTGTGTTGCCAACTTTCATTGATTATCGCTTAATAAACAAGAGTGCTTTTCACTTATTAATCGCCCACTGAGTAGGTCACAGCGCCTATCAGAATGAGTGGGTTGTGATTGGCCGATGCGTCAAAAATACCCCTTTCCTATTGGCTAAAAAAAAACGAGGGAGATACTCAAGTTATCAAACGAGTTCACTACTCGTGGTTATGGATTGTTACTAGATTCTAAACGCCCCCATCAGAATTCAAGATCGAAAACTCAACATCGAATAAACCCTTCAGACAACAACCATAAAACATTTTGTGGGTCCAAAGCATCGTTGCTTGATTCCAAAAAGCCCATCACTGCTCAAGCAACGAAAATGCAACGATGCATGCCTCTTCACTAAACAAGGTTTAACAATGCTGTCAACAATGACTCCTTTGTATCACATTGTTGTTCTCACTGTCACATTGTCCTGCTTTAAGAACAAAAGAACGTCAGAACGATTCAGTCTATGTTGTGCGCGTCGTATCCCATTGAAAGACTGAA
>JAHWFP010184100.1:12475-22982 GCA_023313725.1 Lithobius niger | reverse complement strand
CGATTAGTAGGGATGCGCCGAATACAAAATTCGCCAAATACCGAATGAATGCAACATACTTGACCTGCCAAATAACTAATACCGAATATACAACAGAATACTTGACCTGCCAAATAACGAATACCAAATGTGCAACCGAATACTTGACCACAGGGACGACGCTGAGGGGGGCGCCCCCCCCCCGAAAGTGGTGCCCCCCCCCCCCCTCCCCCCACCATCAGATAAAAATCAAACGTATAAACGAAGAAAATTCTGGTTACCTATTAAGAAAACTACATTTGATTTCTTTCACAGCGACAAGAAGGACTGGAGGTCACATCAATAGAGCCAAGTTGTTACTGTGAGAGTTGTGCTGCATTTAAAAACATTCAAAAAAAATTTTGTAAAAAATAATGTAACCGAAAGTAGCATTTTTCGGTTCGCCCCCCTGGCTAAAATTGCTGCCCCAATGCCGCCTCCCCAGTAAAGTGATTCTAGCGTCATCCCATCTTGACCCGCCAAATAACGAATATACAACCGAATACTTGACAAGCCAAACAACTAATAACGAATATACAACCGAGCACTTGATCTGCCAAATAATGAATACTGGATATACAGCCGAATACTTGACCTTCCAAATAACGAATATACAACCGAATACTTACCAAATAATGAATACCGAATATGCAATCGAATACTTGATCTGCCAAAGAACGAATACCGAATACTTGGATCTGCCAAATAACGAATACTGAATATACAAGCGAATACTCGACATGCCAAATAATGAATACCGAATGTGCAAGCGAATACTTAACCAGCCAAACAATGAATACCGATTATACAACCGAATACTTGACCTGTCAAATAACGAATACCGAATATACAACCGAATACTTGATCTGCCAAATAACGAATAATGAATATACAGCCGAATACTTGACCTTCCAAATAACGAATATACAACCGAATACTTGACCTGCCAAATAAAGAATACCGAATACGCAACCGAATACTTGATCGGTCAAATAACAAAGACTGGATGCAACCGAATGCTTGGGCACACCAAATAGTTCTTTGCCCCGCAATTCAAAGTCGATGCTTTTTTTGGGTAGTGCCTAGTATTATTGCCATCTTTTAATGCTCTAAATAGTTCTGACAACTTGTGTGCACACAGTTGCACATCTCAAATGTTTGTTGCATTAGGTTTAGTTTCGTCCGTAGTTCTAAAGGATCCATTGGCGGTTTCATTCTTGGAAGTTGTTAAACCTCGAGGCAAATTTGCCTGGTTTCCATGACGATGCATGCATCACACGTTATTTGTTTTCCAGGGAAGGCGAAAGATTGCTTTAGAAAGGCTCTTGTGGGTTGGGGCGTCAAGTAACAGCTCCCAATCTGAAAGTGTAAAACCTTAAAAAAAAATGTTTGCCGAGGAAAATGGCAACGGCAGAAAGTGATGCTAAAAATAAATAAACTGGTAAAAATGTGTATGTATTTCTTTTCAGTTGATCATCCTGAAAGCTAACTAGCCTTATGGTTGTCTTCGCTCGCTCCTATAGGCGTCAATCCGTGCTCCATATGGTTTCGTCGATAAAAAATTTGCCAAATACCGAATATGCAACCAAGACTTGACCTGCCAAATAACGAATACCGAATATACAACCGAACACTTGATCTGCCAAGTATACAGCTGAACACTTGATCTGCCAAATAACGAATATGCAACCGAATACTTGACCAGCCAACTAACGAATACCAAATATGCAACCGTTGACCTGCCAAATAAAGAATACCAAATACCTAAACAGCCAAATAATGAATACCGAATATACAACCAAATACTTGATCTGCCAAAAACGATGTACTAACTATCTGGACACAAGCTAATCGCATTGCTGCTCATAATTTGTTTATTGCATTCCTTAACACAGCTACGTTTTATCTACATCATGCTCGTAACGTACGATTTGTGTGTTTGCCTAACAGGTACTCAAGGTCTGCTCCTTCAGACGCTAAGGCCTCTATGGAGTTGGAGAGTAGTGCCTAGTGTTGTGTGTTAAAAAATTTCTATGGAAAGTTTCAGAATTATTTTCCAGAGAGGTAATGCAAACAATTGTTAAAAGCGCTAGATGCAGGACTATCCCCCATAGCCCATCATCAATATAAACTCCCTAGTTTTCGTACGATTGAAGATGAACCGTTCTTGCTTATTTGGGTTGTATCGTTTGATGAAGAGCGTATCATCAAATGGTTTGTAGAAACTTAGCTGCGTGGAGCAGTACGTGTTAACATTAGAACTTGTAGACCAAGTTGTGTTGCTGCATACTCCATATTCCTGCCTGAACAGGTCGAATTGGAAGTACCACAAACTATAACACAATATAGAAGCTTGGCAGAGGTGGATTAACTCTGTGATTGGACGTGAATACGATGTCGGCTTTTAGATTATTATGGAACGTCCACGAAAAGAACAGCTAACAGTTGAACGGAGGACAATAAAAGAGCGGCCTTCCACACCTATTAAGAAGAAACTGATAGAATTAACTCCAACGCTGTATCTTGTGCCTTTGCCGCTAGCGGTGCTGATCATGAACTAGCATGGCGACCTTTTTACAAATTCCCTGTTCCTGTGACAATGCAATACAAGGGATTAGCAATTGCTACGGTCGTCGGTCGACCGTGAAAATCATCCCCCAGCTTGATTTTTTTGCCTGCCATAGCGTACAACATCGCCCTATAAATCTATCTACCTTGGGTGATTTTTGGTATTCAGTTGTGATTCTGTGGAGTCTTGGGATTCTGCACCCGTCGGTATTTTGGATTGTGCAATTTTGCACCCTTAGGGGTTTTGGGTTGTGGGATTCTGCATCTAAGGATACATTAGTGATGTGATTTTGGTTTGTGCAATTCTGTACCCTTAGGGGTTTTGGGTTGCGGTATTCTGCATCTAAGGGTACATTAAAACCAGATCCTTGTAGACAGTGTATCGGATCCAGGTGCTCAAACAAACTTTTCATATCCAAATTCATCTATCTCTGATGTTAGAAAGTGTCATTTCATCCCATGCGAATCAAACACGGATGCAAGATGGCAGCCGCTGATAAATTGCCAGTGCAACTTGATCCAGCTGTATGAAAAGTGGTGTAAAACTGATTATACGCTAAAGCGTTTTCGCCTAAATCTTGCGTAAGTTTCTTTACCCTGTAAGTTGCTTATCATGTAGGTATTGTAAAAATAGGTTTCAATGTGCCATGAAATATCCATTACTTGATTTTTAGCATTCTCCTTCTTTTGCTGTGTGATATAGAGATTAAAGTTTTTGGATCATTCGGCGTCGCTACCCACTGCGCATGCGCAATGTCCGCTATACTTTGTTCCACATTATGTTTTCAGAAAACTGACTGTATGACGCCACGTTTTCTTCAACTACGAGTGCAAAAAATCTGTAAACACCCCATTCGTAAACTCTAACAGTAACTTGGTTGAGCTACAAGTATGATATCCACATGTGTTTTGCACTCTTAGTGCAACGAAACGAGTCATCATCCAATCAGTTTTCTGAAAACATAATGTGGAACAAACTATAGATACGGACGACTGGGTAGGGTCGACAACCAAGAGGATTCGTGTGTCAACAACCGACGCTGCTGGTCCCTCCTGTCAACAGGAACCACCTCCCCGTTCTCCGGTTCCCTGACGGCCACAGCCCTCGGTCGACTATGATGCTTCTGACTCGGCCTATGACGACCGTTTGCCCCCGCCGACCAATCATTCTGATGCATTTTCACGACATGCTTACTTCGACCAACCAGTCGACCCGGATCCTTGTGAACTCCTCTTCTAGACCTCCTGAAGGCGATTGAAGACATCATCCCGGACTGTTTCCTATACAAACCATCGCCTCTAGCGACCGAACCTTGCAAGAACCGTGGTCTCTCTACGGGACTTGGCTTCGGTCTCCGCAACCAGCTTCCTCGTCAGAACCCTTTCCTGCAATCAACTACTCTGCTCACCACTCTGATCCGTCATCTAAGGCTGCCTCATCTTGGGCAACGGTACACCATTGGAACTTGACAAGCACCCACCATCGCCTCGTGCCGGTTGACAAGCACCCCCCCATCCCCGTGATGGGGCGGCTAAATCCCCATAACTTTGACACCTACCCCTACCCTCAATCGGAATTCCTCACTGCGGATGTTAAGTTGGACTGACACGAGCACTCTCCAACTCTACGCTCGTCCTTCTAGACGTGGTTCTCAATACGTTCCCCACCCTTCCTGATGTCACTAAACATGTCCTTCAGAATCAACTGATCAATGAGGCCGACACTGTTTAGGGGGCTATTCCTAAACTCACTCCCCACATTAACATCACACAGAAAACAAAGCCATAGAAGACTAATGACCCTCGGCGACAACGACTGGCAGGACCTCCGGTCTCCACTGAACCAAAGGATGACTGGGTTATACCGCTGCCCCGTCCAGAACCTCCTCCTGCCTCTCCACCACGCTGTGCTCAGTTTCCCTTTCCGAACAAGTGACAGGGACGCGGTTACCCCTTCGGCTGTAGCTCAACACCTGAAGACCAGCTTCCTCATCAGAACCCTTTCCTCAGGCAATCAACTACTCTGCTCACCACTCTGATCAGTCATCTGAGGCTGCCTCATCTTGGGCAATGGTACACTGTTGGAACTTGACAAGGACCCAACACTGCCTCGTGCCGGTTGCGAATAGTTTTCCTCCCCCCCCCCGGTGATGGGGCAGCCAATTCCTCGTAACTTCGACACCTACCCCCAATCGAAATTCCTCACGGCGGATGTTAAGTTGGACTGACACGAGCACTCTTCAACTCTACGTTCATGTTTCTATACCTCTGCCCCGTCCGGAACCTCGCCCTGCCTCTCCACCGTGCTGTGCTCAGTTTCCCTTTCCGAACAAGTGATAGGGACGCGGTCGCCCCTACGGCTGTAGCTCGACACCTGACTACCGCGGTCATCACAACTCCCCGGACCGCGTCAGCCGCGCCCAGGTCCTCTCATTGACAATTGCCCCTTGCCGGTACCCCATCTTCGGTTCTTCCTCCCGGCCCGGCAAGAGATCACGACCGACCAGACAGTCCTCTCCATTGTATCCCAAGGTTTTTTCTCCTCCTCCTACTGGTCGCTTCTACTACGGTCCTCTTCTTGGCTAGAAGCAACACTGCTAACGGACCAACTTAACCACTGAAATCACGGTTCTTTTAGCAAAACATACTATACGAGCTGCACCCAATCCGGAGTAACCGGAATTCTATAGCCAGATCTTTCTTTGCCCCAGGAAGATGGGCGATCTTTGTTTTATATTCAACCTCCGACCATTAAAACAGTTCATCAAGAATCCCCACTTTCAGGTGGCTACCGTCGAAACCATACAACACTCACTACTTCACGGCAACTGGGCAGCCTCCATAGATCTTGGGGACGCCTATCTTCATATACCACTTCATGCTTCGGTTCACCACCTCTTCTGTTTTCTATACGATGGGATGGTATGCGAGTTCACCTGCGTCCCGTTCGGACTCAATACAGCACCAAGAGTGTTCACGTTGGTTTTAAAAATAGTCCTAGCCTTCCTTCATCAGCATGAGGTACGCACCGATGCCTACCTGGACGACTATCCTCTCTCATCAAGACAGGCTCCAGCTAATCTCAAACAGAGACCTCACTCTGAAACTAATGCATCGGCTAGGCTTCGGAGTAAACTTCCCGAAATCCTGTTTAACCCCATTGCAAAACTTCGAAATTCCTCAGTGTAGTTTTCAACCTAGCTCAGGCGGTCGTCATGTCCTCCCAAGACAGACGCTTACACGTTAACACAGCTCAACTTTCTCATTGGTTCACTAGACTCCATGGCTCTACTCGTTCCATATGACAGATGGATGGTACAACTTCTCCACCACTTTCTTATTGACAAATGGATTGCTCTGTCACCTGCCCTCCCCAAGCGGCGACCGCGTCCGGACAATTTCTCCCTCTTCATCCTGCTACCTTGTATGGACATCCAGTACATCACATGAAAACGGTACCCCTTCACAAGCCCCGCTTGACATCCACCTGTTCTACGCCTCCCTTCAAGGGTGGGGCAGGCATTCACATGGACGACCGCATGATATCCGGGATTTCGCCACCAGCCGCCACCGACCACATCAATGTTCTAGACTTACAAGCGTTCCTTCTAGGTCTGGTCACACTTCCAACACCTCATCAAAGGGAAGGTGGTAAAAGTCCACAACAACACTAAGGCGGTCGCCTATCTCCTGAATGAGGTCCCGCTTGCTCCAAGTCACCTCCGACATCTTCGTCCTATGCATTCAGTTGGGAACAACTTTACTACCGCTCCACACTCCCTGTCCCGCTTCCTCTCCAGCAGACAAATGGACCCAAAATATCCATAATGGGACGACCGTATCTGGACCTCTTTGCCACCAGGCTCAATGCGAGACTTCCCCACTTTGTCAGCCCGGTCCCCGACGGTCATGCATGGGCAGTTGATGCCCTAACGATGGCTTGGAGCCATCTCTTCGGTTACCTGTTCCCTCCACCCAGACTTCTCTCCCTCGTCCTTAGCAAGGTGGCCCAGTCTCCGGGACGCTTCACCCTGATCGCCCCCAACTGGCCATCGGCCGCCTGGTTTCCCCTTCTACTCAACCTTCTGATTAACTCTCCTTGATGCCTTGCAGACATACCGGACCTGCTGTCCCAGCATCAGGGGACTGTGCTCCACCGCAAACCCCAGACGCTCCAGCTACACGCGTGGCTGCTATCATCCAACTGCTTGAAGTACACGCGTTCCTTCGGAACAGGCCTCTCTCATTGCCTCTAAGGCAGTCCGCTCATCCACTAACAAGATCGATGACAGCCATTGGTGTTGATGGCTTCGTTGGTGTATGCCACAACAAGTCAATCCTGTCGCTCCGTCTGTAGCACAGCTTCTGCACTTCCTGCCAGACCTCTTCAATGAAGGTTTACGTTGATCCACAATCCTCATCTACCCGTCCGCCCTGAACACAGTCTTTCGAGCGGCCGAATGTTCTGCACTTTTAGACAACTTCCGGATTTCCGCGCTCAAGTCATTCGAACTCGAGCGACCGGTGGTTTGCCGTCTTTTTCCGGATTGGGACTTGTCTACAGTGTGGTCCACAAAAAACTGACGATGCAACATTTTTAAGTCCGACTTTCCTAGTTAGCACCCCTCAGAACCACGAGAGAACAGAAATCTTCTTGTTTCATTAGATTTGCTTTGTCCTCTCCTGGTTCTGAGGGGTGCTAACTAGAAAAGTTGGACTTAGAAAATATTGGGGTCGTCAGTTTTTTGTGGACCATCCTGTATGGTCCTCACATTTCTTCTATCAACACCCTACGGACCCCTGTCTTCTTGTCGCCTCACTGTCTGGTTGCCCCAGCCACCTGTTTCCGATGCAGTGAGGTACAGGCCCTTTCAGCAACTGCCGCCGACTGTTTCTTCCACAAAGATTGCTCTGTGGTCACCGTGACTCCTCGAGCGTCCTTCCGAGCCAAGACCCGGAAGCCTGGCTACCGAACCAACCCTATCTGTATACCAGCCTTATCTCCTATTGTTGGCGACGAACCTTAGAAGACTCTGCCTGGTTCGTACCCTTCAGTACTATTTAAAACACTCCAAGCCTCTGCGATGTGGTCGCTCTCAACTCTTTCTCCCTTTCGCTTCAGCGACCGGGGAAACATCGGCCCACATGGTTGCTACCTGGATAAAGAATGTCATCTTGGTCGCCTACAAGGCTCTTGACATAGACTGCGCCGACCAAGGGATTCGAGTTAGCGCATATGTACTTCGGGCTATCTCAACTTTTTGGGCCCACCACAGTAACATTCCCGTTACCGACATTATGGCAGCTGCATCCTGGAGACACCCGGCTGTGTTCACATCTCACTACCATGCGAGATATGTCTGTTCAAGCGGATGGCTTGTACCGCATCGGTCCCTTCGTGACCGCCAAGCGAGTACTTTGAACCCCTTAAGCGAAACGTTCTCCATCCTCCTACAGAAACTCCGATCATTCACAAAGACTTGTCTTTCTAGGGAACCGGTGCACTACCCTAGGGGGCTCCGTCTAGTGGCACCCGCCACCTTTGACGAGGTTTGTGGAATGCTAAAAATCAGGTAATTAATATTTTCATGGCAAGAAAGCCCAAAATACCAGGTATAGCTGGTTGAGTTTGGTTTCTGTTCCCTTTATGAAAATATAAATTACCTATCTCCCACCCTCCTCCCCTCTGTGTTGCCACTGGGGCACTTAGAGGAAGGAAAGATAAAGAACTGATCTTCTTCTGCGTTTATATTGCGGAGGTTGCTCATTCGCAGTGGGTTGCGAAGCCAAATGATCCAAGAACTTTAATCTCGAGATTGCACAGCAAACGAAGGAGGATGCTAAAAATCAGGTAATGTATACTTTCATAAAGGCAACTGAAACCAAAATCAACCAGCTGTACTTGGTATTTTGGGCTTTCTATGCACCATTCGGAAATATCATTACCTGTAAATTTAGCATTCTGTTCTCTGAATGCTGTCTTACCCTAGGGACTTTAAGTTTAGAGCCGCCCAGCTCGGTTACCCAGTGCACATGCATGTGCGCTCCCCTCCTACAAAGCGCCTAGGCGCGACAGATTGTCATCTTTTCTGCTTTAGCGGGCACTGTGTGTGGACACGCTTTCGTTTCTTACCCGTTCTTAAGTCACATTACCATGGCAATCACTTATTACTCTCGAACCCAGTTCTCCATTAGTTCCTACTTACGGAATTAAAACCGTAGGTAAAAATCGGACCTAAAAGCTGACAATTATGCCTAAAATCTAAAACTAGGCCTAAAAGATAACACCTTTTTACCGGCAGTTGTGATGATCACCACTTTTAGATTGTGTAATACATATCACTGTTGTAGTGCGTGATACAGATGTGCACCTCAACATTTTCGTTGAAAAAGTGGCAAAATTGTACAAAAGACTGGTTGCCACTAAGGAGTTGCTGCAGCCACTTGTTGTATGTAAGAGTTTAAAATGTCTATTAATGTTAATAAACCCGTGTAAATCGCATTATTTATTCTTTAATAATTTAGTCGTTTGCAGAACACTGCAATACCCGTAGGTTTTCACATCTTGTTGCTAACTAGGCTTAATTTGCATAAAAATGCACACTTTGCGTGCCGCTGCCGCGTTCCCAATAGGTTTGGTGCTGCGGGCAAAGCCGGCCTAGCTTGTAATCAAACAGTTCGATTCAGTTAATGTTGTCTTTAAACAATTTTTTTTTCATGTATTTACATACTTGAGTGAGTCACGCAGCCATTTGCTGGAGGGATGGGTAATGTGTCAGGGCGACCTGATGATGTCACACTTTTTTTTTTTGCGCCTTGGCCTTTGACTGGTATTTGGAAAGCCTTAAAGCCATCCTATGAAGTCACCTGGGTTTGCTGGGTCACGATTGTGTTTGTTGTGTGTAGGTTAGTGGCCCAACTGGATCGAGCCGCATTCCAAGTCTAAAACGTTGGCGTTAAGTAACAAAACAGCTGCTGAAGTCAGCATTCTACTTGTTTTTGAGGAGTGGAGTAAGGTGTTTTAGTCTGAACAAGACGAGATTGTAAAGCTTTTTTGAGGTTTATTGGCTACTCGGCCTTCCAAGTTGTATTTATGTTTATGTCTGGGCACATTTTAGGGAATATGAAGTGCGCTCCAAAGAGGCATGATTCTGTGGCCATATGGACACACAGATGTGTGGATCGGAATACATTTTTGCGCTCAAGTTTCTCAGGAAGTTTACATTTAAGGGGCAATTATATCCATTTTGACATGCATGTTTGACTTTTGGTTCACTTATACACAATAACTAAACACAAGAATTGTAGTAAGAATACGTTACGTACGTCCGATATAACAATTTAATTACTGCAAGTCAAGTCAAGCCAAGCTGAGCGTAACTTGGACTGAATGGATGGTCGCCATGTCAATTCCTACGAAGTTCATTTTCTGATTTCGGCAACTGCCCGTTGTCGAGTCCAAATAAAGCCTCGCGGAATTGAAGATTAAGAAAATAACAATTCCATCAATTCATTACCTGTAATTGCCCAACGTTGAATCAATTCTACCAAGCCCACAAAAGTGGAATTGTCACAATTAGTTTCAAGTGGCGAATTTACTTGAGTCCAATACTGCTTATATAATTTCTACCCAGTGCTCTGCGAACGAATCCAACACTGATCTTTACAATCGCAGCCGGACAGCTGCCACCACGAGCAAAATTTGGTACACAATGATAAAACAGACCCCCCCCCCCACTCCTCCCTGTGATGCTACGACTGTTTGTTTATCCAGTATAGCATTGTTCTTTTTCGTCCAACACTTGCAAACAGCAACTGGCTTTTAATCTTCTGTGCCAGTACAACCACGATTTTACTGATGTCTTCTATCAGTATATGCTCGAGTTTTACCTCACTTCAATTGAAAAGTTGGTGGAGCCAC